>JAUMHH010151473.1:0-19275 GCA_032359455.1 Chlamys rubida | reverse complement strand
AATAATATATACAAATGATAATAAAAACAAGATTGGCATAATTCTGTACTTTAATTATATATAGAAAAATGCAAAATTTATGTAACAGAACTTATGGAGGGCAGTGTACTTATTCTTACCTAATGCTGATTTTTTTTTTAACTTTGATCAATTCAGTTTCTATGGGAACTCAATATATTCAAATGATACATTTTGAACTGATCTCAGTAGGCGTCCTTGGTTACAGCACGTGACAAATTTTAATATCCAAACTAGTGCACCTTTCTTCTGTGTACGAGAACGGATCTTCTGATCGGTTTGCAGATTTGGGACCATGTCACTTAGGACATATAGGAATATGGTACGTTGGCGACTGGGCTCGTAACATGATTATATCTTTACGGTGATGTGTATAGTGAACTTGAATGTTAAAGGTACTGCATGTTGATTCAAAAATATCATATGCGTTTTCTATACTTTTTTTGTCACAATGTGTGTCACAACCCATGTTTCAATCATTACCATCACTAATGGTGCCACGATGCTCAGTGCCATATAATACATGGACAATGAAGCAAACACTTTATTAGTAGTTTTATCAATGCAAGTATCAGTTTAATACAATTTTAGTGTATATGAAAAAGCGTCATATCCAATAGGATAAAGACATGCCTTTCCATAGTGTTTAGCATCAGATATGAATATTTGATGGTGTTAACAGTGTGAGTATATGCTATCAATACCTCAGAGTATTTCCGACGTTTGTATAATTGTGTTGTAAATAACAAGCATACACCATTTTAACATGTCTCTGAGTAATACCGAGCTGCTTGTCAGATTTTATATCGACTATAATTGGCAATATAATTGGTCGATCGTTGGATACGTGTGCATGTTTGTAAGCACTTGTGGCCTCTTCCTTCTCCTGTTTTTTTCCATATCAACCATGTTTTATGCTCTTGTAGTACATCAAATGCAGGTTTTGTAAATGGTTCCTATTACTTCGTATCAAAGGACATTTGCGATCGCGCTGCACTTTGAATACCTGATAATGAACCATTACTACAAACATGAATAGTTCAAGCCATCTCAAAGGACAGTTGTTATGTGTTAATTTCAGTGTTTCGTTATATCAATGTATAGATAGTAGGCACGCAAACAAGAAGTTTCCTTGAATATTTCTAAATCTTTGCCACGAATAGTTTCACTACTATCGTGTGTACTACACCTATGAATAGGATGTTGTATCGATTTGAATGGCATTAAAACATTCTTCAACGAAAGTTCATTACCCCTAGTTACCAATTCTGACTAATTGTCTAGAGCCATACTTTACAACTAATTGAAATATGATGTTAATTATCAATATAATCACTTTATAATCATATAATAAAACAATATAATCATTTAAGTTACTTCCTTCAATATAAAATCTAAAGAAGAGTGAAAAAAAGGAAGAAGTAAGACAGAACACGGAGTCTGTTTAATGCCTTATTGGAACGAAAACCGACTCTACAAAGATTTATAGATAAGTAGCATATTGGGGTCATGTAATGTCACACAGCAGAAGCCTTTTCCCACGACTAAATAGCTGAACTGTTTAGAATTGGAAAGTCTCATAATATCATACGATTAAGTTGGAAACCAAAAATACAGTCGAGTGTTATATCAGTGCATCATAATTTAGAACCTACATCCACACATTATTTGATAAAATACTTTTTTACGTTGCATTTAAACCCACGCAGGTTCGGGAAAAGAATAAGTCTGCTGTATCCCACTGCATGATCTTAAGAGGCGACTAATGTGGGAGACCCATGCAGAATCGGGGGCTGGTCATTGCGGAAATCAAGAATAGATCTGCTGTTTTCCACTGCATGTTCATCGTACATGTTAAAAAGCGACTAATGTGCCCCCCCCCCCTGCATAATCGAGGGCTTTCCTCCGTGTCTTCAACAACGGGGACATGGTAGAAACCAAAACTGAATATGCTGCCCCCATATCAGCACTTGGGATCTTTTCCGTTTCCTATCGTTCCTGTCTTCTTTCTTTTCTATCTACTTTATACTTCAGGCGGTGTCTCCATTGGCACCCGTCCCCGTATGACCCTGGCTGTTGCGAGGACGTTTAACCCTTAACAAACAAACAAACAAACAAACAAACAAACGAACGTTGACTTTAAAATACCTACGATAAACTATTATATTAGTACTCGTACTACATGTAGTACCACTATTTGTCTGGTATACGTTTGTATCCTGGTCATATCCATAACTTCGTTTTACTTCTATCACCTTAACTGGAATCCGTGGCTAGTTGGAAGGATAGACGTTGCATTATATTGCTATTCCACACCAGGCACCCATCATCATTACTATCTGCAAGATCACCAAGGCACTATTAGCCAAGAACTATTAGGAATAAAATCTCTATAAAAACGTGTCTTTCTCTCAACAGAATATCCATCATGATATAGAAATAGACATCCGTGCCTGATACAACGTATACATTTGTATGTTGCTAGATTTATGACGTGCCATCTTTGAAAGAAAAAAAACGAAAAACTTCTGACGAAAACTTTCGTAAACAATCCTAAACATGAAATAATAAAACGTCCTTCTACATCATTTCTATGCTTACAACTTGACCAAAAGGAACGACTTACGTCTAATCAGCTGACAATATGCGTGACAATTTCAATTTCGATACTTTAAAGATTGCGTTTGTTAAATAACGAAATACAAAAACAAATATTTAAAAGGAACCATATGAGTCGAGACATTTTCTTCCGATTTCTTTGTTTCGTACGCCATTTTTTAAATGATTGTAAGAATAGCATTGAATATTCCATATTTACAGCGTGTCATATTTATCGGACGGAACACATGTTTTGTTATCGACTTAACTGTATAGTGTTAATTTGATGCTTAATCAAGTCAATGTGTACATGACATGATATACACATTTGATCTACATTTGAATATCTATTATTTATTTATTGATAAGATTTCGCAATCATCTATATGCAAGTCATGACAAATCATTGATTACTGAATTATGCATGCAAAGCAGTAACTAATTTTTGTTGCAAAGCATTTATAACATTAGCATTGTTTGTGATATTAAAACATTACATTTAATACATTTATGTATGACAATACCTAGTAACACCATGTGCATGTATGCATAAGCAAAGAAGCATCCCCAATTTTTGTTGTAAGAAAACTTTTATCAAGATTAAAAAAAAAAATTGAATATGCATCCTCTAGTTTTAAATAAAGACAGATAGAATATAAGATCTTGGTTTCTTTTCTTTTACAGTTCTGCTTTGGACATTTTCTCAACATGTTTTACACCATGCAATCCTCGCCTAGAATATGAACCCTAAATTACTTCTTCCCAGCTAACATATTTACTGTAGTCTAGAAATTAAGTGATGAGATTATACAGACGCACCTGAGCCAATCTGTTCAAACCCGTGTGGCCTTATAGCTGTCCAACACCGAGTTGTGGTAACATTGGAAACAAATAGCCAAATAGTTGTTGAGTAGCATGGCCAATCGACATGCTTTATCTTGATGATAAGTTCAATAGACATGTAATTGTAAAGAACAAATGACATCATGGTACAATTCATTAATTCTTAATCAGCAATGTTTAGATATGGACACTGCTAAGTCACAATTCTCTATCAGCAATCTAATGTTCAATAACCACGTTATACGAACTCACTCACTGTAGCCGGAATACCTGTAGAAATAATATATATGAAACTACTGTACACACTCTATCAATTACAGAAGGAAATGTAATGCTCAAGCAATTCAATGTAAGGTGACAGTAGTCATACATGTAACAACTTACAAAAATTGTGATTTGTGCTGAAAGTAATTAAATAATTAACAATTAAACATAGTCATGTTCTATTTCAAGTAAGTGACGCCTCCACGTCGTTCAGTCGTTTGTGATATAGTGCATGTGCGTACACATACGTTAGGCTTGATAATGTCAAATACTTAAAAAAATCATTGTTACGATTCGTATTAGATTCTGGAACGTGACTTTTCTTCTCTAATATAAAGGGAGCCGCCAAGTGGTTAAGGCGTCCGACTTTCTGCTACCACAAGCCCTTCACCCCTGGGTCGCTGGTTTGAGGCCTACATGGGACAGTTGCCAGATACTGGCCGTATGTCGGTGGCTTTTCTCCTGGATCTCCGGCTTTCCTCCACCACCAACATCCGGCACTTCCTTAAATGACCATAGCTGTTAATTGGACGTAAAGCACAAACAAACCAAACAAATATTTTATGGAGGTGATGACAGGAAGATTAATTATTAGCGGTTTTCAACACTGTCAATATGTAGCATGACAACAAGATATCAGCTTAGACCCAACAAAAAAACGTACAGTGGTTGGATTGCCGTCTCTCTCTTTATGGTATATAACCGATACTTTCAGTCGTCTTTAATTTCACGGTTCTGGAATATTTCTGACACGTTTCTTTGTTGCAACCCCATGATAGCTTTTCCTTTTGATTTGGTGTCTCCTCTATTCCTGCGATTGTCGCTTAAAACCATTTTTCGATTTTAGTCTGATTTTTGTTGCAAGGACGATATATTGTTACTCACTTTTGATCACGAAATGTGTCAAATACTATAGAAAAGCTTCCAAATAGCACCGATACCTTACTGTTATTTCATTATTTGTATACTACTGCTTTTTGTTTAGAGCGAAAATCGATAAAAATGGAAAAAAAAGACATGATTCAGAGTTTCAATGCGTTCGTGACAAAGCGATATACTAAATCCACGGCGTAAAATAAATAGTTTGTACATGGTACTAGACAGATCCCCACTGACAAGTTATGTCTACAAGACATGGATGGCTGCCAGGTAGCACAGCCCATGGACACTTCCTCAATCCCAAAATACCCATAAAGCACTGCCGCAGACCGCCCGACCAGTGACAACTAAACTCACATTGACTGCTGCACGCGCGATATGGTCTAGCTTGTCACACATTGCTGTTCTTGCGAATAGATCTGCAGCTTTCTGCAACCTATGGTTGGGCAGCTGGGACATCCCTAGGGATCATTCTGATGCGTCTCTTACATAGCTTGTTAGATGCTAACATATCACACATACTTAAATATGTATTTATATTAATGCGTTTCAATTTATTTGCCCGTTTGAGCTAAAGTTGAATTTGCTTTTAACAAAGTAAATTTCTTAATTTTCTTGATTCAATGCAAAATGTTAAAACAACCATTAAATATCTTTCTATGCGTCATAAAATGTATTTTTTATAAGATACCCAAATAGTTATTGTGTCCTGTAATATCTCATTTTGTTGTATGAGACTTGTCATTGTGTTAATACATGTATTTGTTCTTATGTGATGCAAATAACTCATCCAAACAATGTATGTTAACCCCTGCAGTTTAGGGGAAAGACTAGACCCCTTGCGCATTCTTCTGCTAAGGCGACATCAAGGAAACCAAAATTAATATACCGACCTCATTGCAACAAATAGAATTCAGACTTTGTTCTCCTCTCACTTGCCTACTCTTTGTTAACAGCGAAGTCTCCCTAGATACCCGTTTTTACATTACCCTAGCTGCTGCAAGGGTAATAAACCAAAAACAAACCGTAATAGCCACAATGTGTTATACCTTGTACGTAAACAGTAGTTGTTAACATGTATTGCATGAACATATTCATTAAGATTGTTTCGAGACTTTTTACATGTTATCGTTGGATTAGCGCGAAATACCATGGTAGGGGCATGTATAGACAGAAATAATTACCAGAAAGGAGAGGCAAGAAAGTTTTGTTGAAAAAGTCAGTTGATACAGAAGGTAATGAATAACAGTTACTGCCATATATGGAAAACAGCTGAAGGAATATATTCAAGCGTATGTGTACTTACTCCATAGATTAGTCGTATATTTACGCATGTTTATAGAGGATGCAAATGTTACGCTATGTAAAGCTTTGTTTAAAGTCGATTTGTATGTAAATTGTAAGTAGCATCCGTCATACTTGTTTAAACATTCGATTCAACATGTATGTAAATGCATTGTGTTTGGTCTGTTCATTGTCCACTCACCACTCAGAGTGAAGTGCTCTTATCTTGGAGAGGAGCTGGTCACGCTAGTGCTTTGTGAAACATGGCATGCCGAGCCTCCGTAAGTGATTTACCTCAGATACCAGATGTTATCTTGAGCAGTAATGCTAACATCAGTTCCAGGAAATGAGACGATGTTATGTTAAATGACAATGTTTTTGTCTCCGCGTGACTAACAAGACACGCAACGTAACACGGCAGCCAGGCATTCAAAAGTGTTTTCGACAACGTGGTATATTCCGGTGACATTACGATAAGTGAAATCCACCATTTAGTACGATGTAGTAGGGTCAATACTAGACCATGATTATGTTGTCATTGACCACAAATGGTAACGTAAACCTATATTGATTTTCAATTGATGATTCACAATTCTGTAGAGCTCCAGTAGCGAGCGCCATATTGTTGATAAGGACCTGGGCGTGAATCACTTAGGATTCAAAGGTATCGTCACTTATCTATAAAATCAATCAAATTATAAATAAGTTTTGAAAATATTGGTGAATTGCTGTACGGCTGCTAATATCATTCTTTAAAGCTGTATCACATTTGCTGTAATGGTATACAGGCTAACATTGATTTGTATTGAGTTGTGTTACAAAGAAGGATACATTGGATTGTGCTGTTATACAGGCAGACGTATAGGGGTATGTACGGTAATATAGACAGACATTAGGCTACGCTATACAGATTTTAGGTAATGTGTATAAAGACATTGGTCCGTGGTATAAACAAACATCGTTTTTTATTGTACCGGCGTATTTTTGACTATGTTATACTGACACGTATTGGGATATTATATGAGGTGACTTTTGGCTGTAATATACCGACATTGGGTTGTACCGTAATATACAAACATTTGGTTGTGATATACAGGCGTTAGGTTGCTTAATACAGGTATTTGGCTACTATATACAGGAATTTGACTGTAATATACTGGCATTGGGTTGTGATATACAGACATTCGGCTACTATATAAAGAGATTCGTCTATATTATACTGATATTGGGTTGTGCTATACAGACATTGGGCTGTACATGTAATATACAGACACAAGACTATTATACACTTACATTTATCATACAAACACTCCGAGGTAATGTAATTTTTACACATTGGAGTTTGCTATACAGCCGTTTGGCAGCTATTTACATAAAATTAGCTGTAATATTGAGATATTTGGTGCTGCTATACAGACTTGGCCTATACAAATACACACATTCGGCTGTTATATTCCACACTGAGCTGTAAAATACAGACATAGAGGTGTGTTTCATAGACAAATTGCTAGTTCCTTAAAATTGACTTGAATTGTTCTATATTGATTGACAAATTGAAACAAGTTTTAATTCATACATCACAGAAAAGCAATCTGATCATACTATCAAATTATATATTTATGAAAACGATAAATCCGTCGGAGGTTCATGCATGTATTCATCGCGAAACAATAGCTTACTTCCTACGTACCAGTATTACATTCACTCCAAGGTGTTACCATGCCGACACCAGATCTGCCTTAAGTTTAATTTAAAGTACTACAGTTAAATATATCACCGCCATCCACCAGACATTTCCATGCCGATTATTTCTGACAATCTCTCGGGAGTAGGAATAGTTTCCGCGGCTTGGCTGTCTCGGCAAAAATCAGAACAACAAATAAGATATATCAAGTGCAATGGGTTGTTTTTATTCTTTGGAGATTGACGAATGTGCTGAGACGTTATTAATGTTTTGCCCATTCGTGCAATGAGGTGCTCTAGTTCTGAAACACTGGTTCACGTTTAAATTGATTTACGAACGTTCATGTACATTATTTGTGTGAAATGGTCTACAATGATTTAAAGTATTCTGGGTTACACTGTTTCAGCCCGAATTGAAAATTGTATTCTTAAACATCAAATTATGTTTACCGTATACCTGGAAACGTTCGCCCAGTAAAAACGTTCGCGCTTAGTCAATAAGATCCCTATCAGCCCGTGTTAATTTCGCCCTTCACAACAAGTTAATACTATACTCGGTACATGTATATTGTGAACTAATATATACTGCCATGATAAATTCGCCTTTATTACCGAGGACGAAAAGGCAAAAATTAAACTGCGGAGAAAAAAATCCAGCTATAGTGTAACAGTTTATTCATAAAACCAGCAATGTGACAGTAAAATGATCGTGCCATCCATAGTTGTACAATAGCATTATATTTAAAGTTCATATAACATAATGATTTCAGGGCAGGAAGCAAATACCTATGCGTTAAAAGTCGGAACTCAAACAGACATCAAAACAAACGGAACGAAACCAACAACAACTCTCCACAAAAGCTACATGCAAAACAAGGTTTTGAAATGCTTTGCAGTGTCTGCATCATGTGTTGGGCTCGTCATGTAAATTCACGTAAAATCCAGAAAAAAACATGCAGGTCACCATTGATATAGGTCACAGCGAATAAACCTTTAAGATAGACACTGGGATTCATAGATGGAAAGATAAAAAAAAATAAAACGTCGATTAGCTCCCTTGGTTCCGCGACGCACTTGTTATTGCCAATCCTGTCCGTTGTGTACTATGGTGACAACACCCTATGAACACCAGCTTGGCAAACGGTGGCGACATAGCGTGAATATCTATCTAAATTATATATGAATGTCAGTGTTGCTGAGTGTTCCATTTTATTCTCTGTCATAATTTTCTTTGTTTTCAAATTACATTTTGCAAAGAAGATATCGATTTAGCTGACTCAACTGTTATTATTAATATTGTCAACCATGCCCGTGTTTCCTACAATTGTTTCATCTTCTTCAAAGTGATAACGCGAATTTATGCTTGGTCTCAAGTGTGCAGTTTTACGCCTGTACGCGGATTTTAAGATGTAAAATTGGCAGGTTGCAAGAAACATTATATTCTTTCTCCATGAACTTGTCAACATCATGTGAATAAGTCATTTAATGCTATCGTCACTTATACACACGTTAAAAATACGTTTCTACATGGCAGTTACTTTTTTATTGTGTACGTTATTAATGAATGCCAATGCGGGTGTAATAAAAGATTTGACGTGATTTGTTATTATCAAGATGTCAGTATCTTCTGGTATGGGTATCCCTTTGTATTGAGCTGAATTAGTTAAGAATCATTGTCAGTAACTGCCTGCAGTGAATACGCAACATAATTAACTCATTTTATGAAAATCTGCCTAAATAATGTTTCGTTCTTTAACTGAGATTTTGTATACACTTGACACTTGAACGATCGCCATTTGGTCTGCGATATCATAACATCACGCCACTTGAAATACCGATCATTGATGACCTGTGGTGCTATCATATTGCGTGACATTGCCATTGGGGACGAAACCGTCCGCTGTACTGTGATGTCATTTTGTCATGAGGCACTCGAATGACTGACCTTTGAACAGTAATGTCATTATATCACGTGACACTTAGGCAACCTAACTCTGAACAGTGATGGCGTTACATGGTATGACATCCGGCCGGACGAGCGACCTCCAATCTTAGATGCCACTACCTCGCGTGTTTCAATGTCTGTTTGCAATTGCACTGTACGGGAGCGCTTCATATATCGTCCCGACAGATAAGGAGATAAACAATTTAGATTCCAGACAAATCGCACACCATTAGTTAACAGGGCCCGTGACAAGTCTGTGGGATTGAGTTATAGCCGTATACAGCGTGTTTGCCGTTCCGTGAACCGTTGCACTGTTATGAACCCTTTATAATCGAAGCTTTCCATCATGGCCGTCAATCTACTCAAATTAGCAGTATGATCTATATACCACTTCGATTAGTTGAGATCGATGTCGTGATGTTTGTTTCAAGAATTAGAAGGGAATACAGAAAAAAAGAAAAGCTGTGTTAGACAGAAACACGAAAACAACAAATCTATCACCACAAAGCAGCCCATGATATGGAGACAGGGTGATGACAAATACAATTAAATACGAGTTAAACAATCAATTCTGATAAAACAAAACAAAATGTAATCTTCTTTCAATCCTGTAAATGTATGATATTGTCTCGCACCTCCCACGTGACACCTCGTGATAGATTTTTCTATCTCGTCCTATCTGTCTGGCACCTTTCCGCGGCACTTCGCGAAAAAAATTCACACAGCGATGTTTTCATCCGCGCTTTTACGCAAATGATGCAGTTTTGTTAATTCTGGTTTGTTGTCATATCTATTTTTTTATATTGTGAGGTTGCTGATGTTGTAGATAAAAGATAATCTACACAATAAAAGTACGTTTCCTATTAATGAGGACAGACTGCATTATTTTCGCGAAAGCATTCAAACGCAGCTTGAGTTGTGAAGAGGTCATATCTATTCAAGGCCCCAAATGGGTTACAGCGGAATTGAGTAGTTTTTTTTATCGAAATCAAAGATGTTACATAATCTTAGCCCGAGACTGAGATAACCTGATCTCGTCCCGTTACAGATTCTGAATCCTGAATACACTAACCGATTTTTGTTTTGTCCCTTAATCTCAGGTAAAAGTTAGTTTTTTTTAATTTCTAAATGGTAGCAAGCTAAACGCAGTTTCTATAGTCTCTGATCTAGTTCTGAGACAAATGTAGTGAGGAAAAGTACCCTATCACATCCAGGTGTGTAGGATGTGTAGAATACGAGAGGACCTTCCTAGGGATTTTTCAAACGCGACAAAAACACTCAGGAAGCCTCGGATTTCACCCAAATATCATCAGTTAAGGTTTTCTATCATACACCCCTAGAACATTGTGTCCATTATTTTCATGTCATCGTTTTATGTGTTTTTTGTCCTTGTTAAGCAATTCATATATGTTGCAAATCGATTACGCTCAACATTAAGATGCAAGTAGCATATATCAAGATGAACCCTATAGATAAATGGTTATTATCGTTATAAAAGTGGTTGGTGTGCAATTTGACGGGTTGTAAACATAGAATATTACGCGCTACGGCGTCTGATTTCATCTGTTGCCGTTCTCTGTATCACCGTATAAGCAAAACACGGGGTGCGCCGTGCAATGCAGTCAAAGTAGATAATTTCGTGTGGTTCGACCCTAAATAATTGCTCACTCCAGTTCAGTGTAAGATGCTGGGAACTCTCTAACCATAGACTAATGGACAGACAAATCACAAGTCGTGTGTACACGAACTTCCCTCCCACAGGGTTTACGAACGCAGACAGGCAAATTATTGTCTACTGTAAAACAACTCGTAACAAGGGACTGCCATAGAAATTCTATTTGCTGCCCCGTCATTTATCGTAGAATTGTTGACTGAATCTTGTCGCGGTGTAAAATCCACGGATCATGCGAAATAAGAGGGTTGGCCGCGATGTTTTATGAGCGGATGCCCTTGACACGTGTGCTTTGTGTAGCAAACCAAGGTTGATGTTGGGACTCGATAGTCATTTAACGCACGCTATCCTTATTCGAAATCGAGTGTGCAAGATAGAGGTTATCCGTAGTCGATGTGATCGACATGCTTCAGGATAACTGGAATCTCTCAAATGTTTAGTTTGGTGATTAGGATATTTCCTAAAGAACACTACCACATATACGTACAATATATATGGACGTTGCTTATTGATGATGACTATTTGATATATGGAGCTTCACACGTACAACTTATTGCACAATGTAAATAAAGAATTACAAAATCAAATTTCGCACATGTATGTTCTTATCAGTTTCTGATATTACATAAAATGTCTTGAAGATATATAAACTCCGAATCTAAAGGTTTTGTAAAACCATAGCGCCAAAGAAGTATGGTGTTGATTTGGAAAACGTCATGTTTATTTTGTTTATTTTGATAAGAAAACGCTGCAATAAGAAAAGACTAGGCCTAATAGAAAAAACTGATAGAGAGAACTGACCAACGAGAAGACTAATACGCCATAGTAAACCTCGATTGATCAAAGAACATTCGTTATGATCATTTCGTAAACTTGACCCCAAAACAGTAATATAAACACGTGTGGAGATCTACTTCGCGACATGTGGATTCGGTTTATTCGTATCAATGTCGATAAAAGCTCAATGGGAACATACAATTGAGACAGAGATGTGTTTTAATGAGGCGGGATGCCCAGTCTCCCTGTCAGATGACAGTCATTGTGGAGGTCTGGACACGCACATGAATGTCTACAGAGAACCATCACATAGCTCGATGAATTACACGCTAAGACCAAGACCAGTCATTACGTTAACAAGACGGTATATTGCAGTTCACGATGTATAAATCTTCGGTCACTTGGCGTTTATCAGACAGATCCATTTTACTTATTCTGTTGCTTACGTATTTAAGGGGTTTGACCTTCAAGAAACACGAGTAAAGCGCAATTTATTACTTCAATACACGCGTATAGTAAACACGTAAACTTTAGAAAATTTATTCAAACTATCAATTTGTAATTATGAGTTAAATTAAAATGCCAATTCTTTGTATAATATGAAGGTAAAAAAATGCATCATGCTCGAAAATGGTCCATATTAATTTTACTCAAACAATTAATTTGTA
The DNA here is from genome assembly GCA_032359455.1 of Chlamys rubida. NCBI lineage: Eukaryota > Metazoa > Mollusca > Bivalvia > Pectinida > Pectinidae > Chlamys > Chlamys rubida. Next base: position 6,644 of record JAUMHH010151473.1, on the reverse strand, counting down.
ATTTTTAATAAAATTTTAATCAGGAAATATGTCATTTCTTTGTGTGACATGAATGTGGATTCTCTATATTATGCTCGTTACTGTTCCATGTTATTTTCTATTATGGCGTGATATTATTGGATTTGACCAAGATGCGGGTCTCAGCGATGGATCAGATTAAGTGGGCGGCTTGGTCGAGTGGTTAACACTCCGGCCTTCCACGCAGGCGGCCGCGGTTCGATCCCCAAAGTCGTCTTACACATGGATATTCAGAGAAATTGTTTTTCTCCTGCCCACACAACTCCAACAACCCAGGTGGAGTATACATTGGTCTGGGGTGCAATTTGCAGTATCTGTGCTGAAGCGTTCAAGTGAGGTGGCACTCTAAATGATGCCGTTGGAAGCACGGCCCCACTACAAACATAACACCTTACATCCCCAGCACACACGCAGGCATACACACATAGGAAGATATTAGCCAGGCGGAATAGGACTAGTAGTTAGCGCCTGCTTTGGCAGCTACTGCGAATTCCTCATAAATTGTATCGATTAATGTATATGCTAATTGTATTAATTGTATATCTATGTACTGTAAAGCGCTTTAGAGTGGCTTATGTTAGCTAGATAGGGCGCTATATCAAATGCTGTATATTATTATTATTGTTAAGCTTACCGTTTACTAAACACATGATTCTATTCTTATTGTGCTTTATCTGTGCCTTTTGACTACACATGGTCGTACTAACTATCTTTAAAAAGACATGCTGCCGAAACATCTGAAGCTACACGTAGTACATATACATGTAAGCACAAACAAGTATTATGATTTAAGTACATTATCAGATATAATTCCGCGCTTAGGTAATGACTTCATATTTTTCATTTTGTCGGTTTGGAGGAAAGAAATTCAACAAATTGATAAATATTGGACTTTTTTTTAACAATTTATGTTTCTAAAATATCCAATCAGTTATTCTTATTTTCAAAGGCATACTAGAATGCATCAGTTTCCAATCATAGTACATTAAAAACATTAAAGAATGAACGCATTGTCCTTATAACCAGATATAATCAATCCAATTAGTCCAGTATGCAATGATGCAATCATCCACATCAGTGTTTTATTTTTCTTTCCCAGGCTTCGCCAAGCGCTGGAATTGTAATGGATTCTGTGCGGTATTAAATCATTGAATCCATTTAACAAACCCTGTAAATAACGGATTGAATAAATATTTTATTTCTCAATAACATTCAAAGCTGTTTAGCTATTCTACATACCACACAAGATTGATTGAGCATGAAATTCGAATAGAAACAGTTGAACCAAGACTATAAACAATAAATAACGCCACCAGTATAGTACCCGTTACCCAGACCGTTGTCTTACAAGGTCGATCGATATCAGATCTACACACCTATACTTGTATCGTGGTGCTGTCTTCGGCACCAAACCCAATGTCGTTTGAGTCTTTCTTGTTGTACCTTTCCGTTCCGTGCCGTGTAAAAAAACATTTAATTACCATATTTGGCTATATAGTCGTACGCCTCACGGCAATATGTTATACTCCAGATGCCTCATTAAAATTGCGTCTTCTGCCTTCTTTCAATACATCTTTCTTCTACAATTTGTACCAGTGCAGGTTATATTGAGATAGGAGTACAAATTCCTTTGAATCAATTCAGTACACTTCTTCTGCCGTTGTTTGTGTATTCATCACAGAAGATACATTGAAGCGGAGAAAAAACGGAATGAAAATACGGGCCGTTTTCCTGTTTGTATTGAATTCACTAATCACAATAGACAACATCTTAATTTAAAAAAGACACACAGAAGTTTTAATTAAGGATAGGATATTTTCGTGTAGGGAAAATGTTGTTTAATCTAGTAATATAGACGTGTTTTTATTGCAGATAGATAAATTGTATTCAATTCTATATATACGTAGCGCGATCAGTATAAAATTAAACGCAACACAAGACTGCTACTCTGTGCTGTGTGAATTAAAAAACATTCTGCATCACTGATTCTATTCTATATGTAAGCGGTGCCAGAACAAAATTCAGTAGACACAGGAAGCACATACTGTATAGTTGGTATTATTCTCAAGGGATATAATTTCGCTGTATTCGTGGTCAAAATAAATTCCACGAAATTAAATATCCAGCGAATGTTGTTAACGTGAATCAAAAAACGCCGTTAGTATTGTACAGACACATGTACAATCCATAGACGTGTTTACTCGACATTGATCGACACAGTGATCAGTAATGGTTAGCATATTTTACTGTACCTAACTCTATGACAAACGCAGCGACTGTAATGTCGAGGAAATCGTCATTCCTTTCCTCTGTGGTAACATACCAGTCTTTCATGTTATAAAGTATTATTAAATGAAAACTGCATACATGTAAGTACTTTCTTGCAATGCATAACAGTTTCTTGGGCCGTTTTCCCAGACGTGTCTCGTTTGGGTACTGTCCCGTTTTTGGTACAGTGACGTTACATGTCACAGTCATCTTGTGATGTCACACACGTCAGTCATGGTTGTCTTGGTACATGTAGTACGGTTATATTGTCGTTACCTAGGGACAGAGAAAGAACATAACTCCCGGCAATGGAGTCCTCTCTCCGCACTGATAATGTCAAACATTCATGGTGGAGTCACATTATGTGCGGAATTACTGATTCTTTGAATGACTCTTATCGGGAAAATCTCATTTAAAATCTAATTATATTTTCATTTCTTTCTTGTAGGAGTAGTCTTGGGGAATTTAAGCTGTTTTAATTCAATTATAGTGAAAAAAAATCCCACAAAAATAACAAGAGCAAGGAAAGGTGCGCTGGAAGTTGCATTGACATCTAGAAACAATGACAGACAAGTTATTTTTTAGTATGGAGATGTACTGATACGCAACGGACCACATTAATCTTATCATCAAGCCTTCTCATCATAAATCAGTTTACCCAACACACGTGGCGTTGACGGCGGGTAGCTGAGGCAATGTTAATGGTTATAAGCTTTTAGCACAATCTTACATCGATTTTAAGCGTTCTTTTAAAGTACATATGTAGTCCAATAAAGTCATGGTCTATTGGCTGGTACCGGGATCAAACATTGAACATATACTTTCATGATAACATGTACTCATACTTTCTATACAAGGCATTGTATCCGTTTTATCCATTTCTATTATTTCTTCCACACTTCCCAGATGTATTCACGATTTTGCTAGAGAAATATTAATTTGTCTTTACTTGCGTACGGAGACAGCTCACCCGCGCGCTTATTCTGCAAACGTCACCATCGCGTCATCACTGTATGCAGCGTTGCCGGGATATCAGCCGCGTCATCACTGTATGCAGCGTTGCCGGGATATCAGCCGCGTCATCACTGTATGCAGCGTTGCCGGGATATCAGCATACATTTTGCTACAAATGTTATTATAAAACAGTCAATTAAGTTAACCTTTTCAGCTCATTTATGATGCAGACAATGAAAGGGATGTCAATCCACTGGATAAGGTTGTTAATGTTAAGCACCCTGCACATCTTTGTGCTCAACTTCCAAACATTTACCCTCGAGTTACAAAGAGACTATTCCAATCTATCTTAAAATTACAAAGGAGCCTGCCCCCTCCTAACTTTTGTTTCAGAAGTGCTACGGGATTTATGCTGCTGTTTTAACTCTTTTCAATCCTCTATGACTCTACTAATTATTTAGATGATTAATTAACCTAATTACAGCATGGGTGTTGAAAAATGGAATATCAGCCTTAAAGTATTTTTCGAAAAAAATATCTTATTTTTTGCAAAGTAATACTTAGAAAATAACATTTTCTTTTTTCATATAGTGCTTTACTAATATATTTATCATCCATAATGTGAGTTTAATCGAACATACTGTGGAAGTTTTAATGTTATAGATAGGATTTTTCATTCTTATTATTCTTGTATACCAAACATTTTCATAGTATCAAGAATTGGTGTTATTTCAAATATGTATGCAAAAATTCAGTCCAAAAAATGTAGTGGAAAGTATTCATTTCGCACAACAAAGTACCCTGTACACCCAAAAAGGTGAGGGCATAAGTCGCCTCCCTGGCGTCCACCAAAAAGCTATGCACTTGATTACAGGTAATTGGTAAAGAAATTCGTAGCAAGCCTACAATAAACCTTCCAGTGCATGTTAGGTAATTCCAAATTCCAAATGAAAATTTGCTTCATCACTTAGCGTGATTGATTTAGTTTTTATTTCCAATCAATTTTAAGATCAAATGTAATATCCTTGTCACTTTTAGAATTTGTTCTTATACATTTTACCATAAGACTTTTGTTTTTACATTGCTTTTAGGGGATATTTCATACTCGTTTGTTAATATACATCTCATAATGAAGAGTAAATGTAAAAGGTCGCCATCATATCTTCGCGAAAACTCGTAAATGTAAAGGTATACGAAATGTAAAAATAATCCATGACATAAATCAATTTTGGTTATACTGACTAAAAGTGGCATAGATTGCTCAAATGAAGAAGTTAGAATTTGCCCGAGGTGCTACATACGGTATATGCGCAAAAGAGAATCTGAAACAGAACGTTTTGAAGATGAAACTACTACATGTAGAAGTGTTCCCCTCTTAACAATCAAGGACCTGTTTTACGGGTCCTGTTCAAATACAAAAATGTTGTCTTTGTTTTAACAATTATAATTCGAAGGGAAGCAAATCCACAATTCTGCAAAAAAATGTCCGGCCCACTTATTTTTCAAACACAAATTGTTGTGTTCTGCGTCATCACGTGCATTCTCATTTCTTCTTATTGGCAATTACCTTAACTCTTGTACACAGATTGTACTATAAGAAGATAGTCTTTGCATTCTCAATTATGAAGTAGGTCATCTGAAATAATCGATGACCTTTTAGAAGTGTCGTACATTTTGTCAAAGAATCAATCAGCCACCACTCTCGATTTTTGTCTCTTGGATGACCCTGGCTGCAAAGCATGGACAGGTTGATCGAAGAACCGTCTCTCAAAATCCATTCATACTTTGTCACTTTTCTTTCTTCTTCAGTATATACCAAAACTACACTAAACGCTCTTTCATTGTTTTGGGTTATGATGAAAACTGATATATCTTGTAATTAAGTGTTTTGCTCTCTTTCGCATTTCCCTACCTGTTATTTCAAAAACCGTTCATTCTGTATTACAAGCATTGAATAAATCTATAGTTCCAGTGTTCCTTGGTCCTTACCATGTGAGTAGGGAACATACACCTTCACACAATACTTTATTCTCAGAAACTTTTGTTGGAAACAATGTGACTGCCTTAATAGATGGTACATATATTTACATTCAAAATAGTGCTGACCATAAGCTGCAGAGAATGTCTTACGGTGGCCAGAAGGAGCGTAATTATCTTAAATTAATGAGCATAGATCTACCTGATGGCTACATTTTGGACACAGTAGGACCATTCTCTGGATGCCAAAATGATGCAAGCATTACAAAAAAACATCATGATGAAGCTCACATGGTTGGAGCAAGACGACAATTTAGTCGTTGATCGGGGCTTTAGAGATGTCCTTCCAATGTTAAAGGCATCTGGTATTAATACCAGTATGCCCTCACATTTTACTACTGGTCAGAGCCAACACTCTGATGTACAGACTAACATTGACAGAACAGTTACTTTACCCCGATGGATTGTATCATTGCCGTCTTAAGCATTGGATAATTTTAGAACTCAATTAATATCCAATTGCTTCATTGATATAATTTGGGAAGTGCTAAAGATTGTGACTGCATGTCTCAATTGGACACGGGGACCAATTTATCAACGATCACCGTAAACTGACAGTTAAGACAGAGCACTTGCACATCAAATGGAAGTTTCTACTTACACAAGCAAACTGTAAATATTATGAAATATGGGTGTATCAGCACTCTCAATACCTCATCCGTTGTCAGATTTGTTCCAGACACAAAAGTCAGAAAAAATATAATGTTTGGATTCAGTACACGACACCAAATGATAATAATCCAATACAAGAGTACTACTGACAATGCCAAGTTGGTCAAAGAGCTATGGGAAAGTGTGCTCCTACATCAAGTATACTTTATTATCGTGGCTATCATAGCAATCTTCAAAATCCAAAACATTTGCACCCAAGGGCAAAAAAGTTCCGACAAAGCTTGAAATAATTTGTTTTCTTGTGAATCTAGAATCACCAGTTTGAAAACAAACTCAAAGCCTTGCATAATTTTTTTCTTTCTTCTTTTTTTTTCAAGTCTGTCATTTGAACACATTTCATACTCTTGCATCTTGCAAAACATTATCTGTAAATGTAATCAGCTCTTAGTACGGCGTCTCACTTTAATATTTATATTAAAACAAAGTAGCAAACAAACACACAATCTCTGAATTCCATTGATAGTTATCTATGAATCTGACAACTGATTGGGCAGTAAAATGAATGTTTTGGTGGCTATCATGAAACGGAATCAAACAACGAATCTTTTCCAAACATCTTCGCTGTTGATTAAATACTTATTCCATCCAAACAGTAACAAATTGTTTCTTCTTAACTGTAGGGTTTCAATCATAATGATTAGACTATACATATAGTCATGAATTTTGATGTATAGACCATATAGTCATTTGAGCCC
>JAUMHH010151472.1:0-37802 GCA_032359455.1 Chlamys rubida | reverse complement strand
TATCTATAACCCTAGCGTACACCTTACCGTAACACCAGTACACTAGGTATCTATAACCCTAGCGTACACCTTACCGTAATACCCAGTACACTAGGTATCTATAACCCTAGCGTACACCTTACCGTAACACCAGTACACTAGGTATCTATAACCCTAGCGTACACCTTACCGTTACACCCAGTACACTAGTCGACAATATACGTCTGGTACATCAATACATCTAACACAAACAATAGCAACATGAACCCAGAATGTTTTTCTATACTTCTATACAAATGATTGATACAAAGCCCTAGCTTATGTTGGGCATACCGTTCTAAACAACAAATCTGTGTGTCTTACAATCTGCATAGCCCACATCGTATCAGGGGTTCCGAGTCTCATAGTGGTATCCAACATTTCAGTTGTCGGGAAACCTAGACGATTTAATCTTGTAACACAGAGGCTCAAAACATTTTAAAGAAACAATACAGACTACATTGAAATATATATATATCTTTGAATATGTTATTGATATTTTTGTTTTGCCATTATTGTTTGTAACATTGTAATACATTGACTGGTATTGTTGTTGTCTAATGTGTACTGATAAACAATATATTTTTCAGTAATGGTTATTTTACAATAATTTATGCTCGACATGCCTTGAGAATTTGGCAACCAAGATTACGTCAGTCTTTAATCTAGAAATATTCTATGATGGTATTTTTCATTATTTTAAACGGCGCTTACCGTTGTTAATTAATTGATCTTTCGGTGTAAAATTGATATAAAATCATGGAGTAATACATAACACTATTTATTGACGTACTTAGTAAATGTAAATTACACTGAGAATCTGGTAATGTAAAGATAAAACTACGTGGGATGAGATAAAGTATAAAGTACCTGTCAACGGTACAGCAACAGACATCTCGTCTATTTTTTCTTTGTTATATGAATATTTATTTGGCCATTACCTCCTGCATTGGAGAAAATGTGTTTTCGTTGTGGCTATACGACTACTTAGTGTGAATAATGTTAGAGAGCTATCAAATTTAGGAAAATATATATATTTAGCATTTAAGGGGCGTTAATTTAAGGTTTATGTATTGTGGTGTTTCATAACTGTAATGTGTTAATTAAGTATTGTTATATGCACATTATTGAACGGTGTTTTATGTATACTGTGATGTCACTCTCCTGTCTTTTCTAATTATGTTTAGATAATGTTATATGCATATATGTATGTACCTATAAGCCTAAGAACTATACGACGTAGTAAGGACGAAATATTTGTAATTCTGTTTTTATACAATGCACTCAGAAAATATACGTAATCTATGGGACGCAGTATAAGAATGTGTTTAATATATAGCTATACGTCAAAGTAATAGAATAGGTTTAATATGTAGTTATACCGTGGCAGTAATAGAATAGGTTTAATATGTAGTTATACCGTGGCAGTAATAGAATATTTGAATATGTAGTTACAATTATACGACGAAGAATAGAATGTTTGAATATGTAGTTACAATTATACGACGAAGAAATAGAATGTTTGAATATGTAGTTACAATTATACGACGCAGAAATATAATTTTGAATATGAAGTTACAGTTATACGACTAAGAATAGAATGTTTGAATATGTAGTTACAATTATACGACGCAGAAATAGAATTTTGAATATCAAGTTACAATTATACGACGCAGAAATAGAATTTTGAATATGTAGTTACAATTATACGACGCAGAAACAGAATGTTTGAATATGTAGTTACAATTCTACGACGCAGAAATAGAATTTTGAATATGAAGTTACAGTTATACGACGAAGAAAACGAATTTTGAATATGAAGTTAGTTATACGACGAAGAAATAGAATGTTTGAATATGTAGTTACAATAATCCGACGCAGAAATAGAATATATGAATATGTAGTTAAACGTCACAGTAATTTAGTAACTTAGACGGAATATGTTAGGTCTATCTTTATATCATGGACGCCGTGACAAATGTCAGAGCTAGAATATACACTAAAGATTGAATCTATTATACCACGAAGCCATCATGTGATAAACTGACTTATAAGCGAACCGTGTCTTACTCACAAAACCATTATACCCGATCGAGTCATAACTCAACAAAGCCATTTTAGCGTATAAATGGAAGAAATGACCAGTGAAATTATTCAACAGTTGATAACATCTTTATGATTTTATCGGAGAAACCAATGAAAATGTTTATACAAATGTGTGTGTACATTTGTGAGCCATGGTTTAAAGTAAACAATGGCACGGCAGCCATTTTATTTGTTATCGGTGTCACAATAATATGGAAAACGGTACCGGGAGTTTCTAACGGGCCAAACTAAAGAAAAACATCTGTTCATGTAGACTGTATGGAAAATGCTACATTTCTATAAAAGCCTTAAACTTTAATTATTTATCTTAAGCGTTTACACTCCGAGTGACAAAAGTTTATTCTAAAAGAGGCTATTGATTAAATTCAAACTCGGCTCAGGGTCAACACCGCGGTGTTTACGTCTGCTAAATGTTTGGACAGGGCCTTCAAGTAAATATGACAATTCTACTTTAATTGTGTCTAACGTTTTATTAGCTTTTCAGTCCTAGTTTTCAATAATACCAGCTGTTTAACTATAGCACGTGTGAAATTTACCTAGTGTTATATTCGTTCCTTTTAAACGTTCAATTGATTAAAAAAATGATGACGTCATTATCTAACAGGTCTGAAGAACGGTTCTTTTCATTCCATAAATCCTTTTATTACTTCGTTCACAGAGTTTCTGTGTAATAGAAAATGTTGTGATTATGGCGACTAAGCTTGTAATCTTGATGGTATGAGTAGACAGGGGAAGAATCACCCGGTCCTGACACATTCTGAGAGTATAATACTTCTACACATTACCGACACATGATCATTCACTTTCATTTATACGTTACAGGACTTTACTTCGCTCCTTACATGGAAACTTGTCTTAAATAATGAAAAGCCTAAGATATATGCTTTATAATTACATCAGCGGAGAAACTTGCCCAAATTACTCCCCTTTCATGCCCGACTCAGCCTTTTATTCCTTACACAGTCCAGGTAGGATTATAGATACCAATTAATGTTTTAAATGTGCTTTATGACAGATAATTATATTTCCAGTATTTCTTATAACAAGGGACGTTTCTACAAAAAAGTTGATAATGGCAGGTCCCAACAGGTCTTGAATGGGGTATAATGATAGTGAAATCCGTCTGGGAGATTTTGGCGTAATTGGACATAGTATAGGTTGTATAGAGGTTATAATTACTCCCTCAGCTGGCCGCGTCTGTACACACTCGTTATAGATAGATTATAGATCGGCCAGTGTCAATCACTGGAAAACTCTCTGTGTTATTACACGTGTGGGTAAATGCGTGTTTTTGTATTGTTGTTAATATATTTGGTACTGACCTTGACATTGGATCTTCTACGACTTTGACCTGCAGCGGTGACCTCGTTTTCGCCTTCTGCTGATGACGTCACCAAATGCAAATCCCTCTTATCTTTTTTTTTATAGTTTAAAGGTCCGTGGTCGTTTTAAAATGACCACGATATGGAGATGTTTGCAATACAATGTGATATTTAATGGCCTTGACCATTATTTAATGGCCTTGACCATGTGTTTCGAATCATGATTTCATTTAAACACAGGTTGGATGTTGTCCGACGGTGGCCCTCACTGTCCGATACTGGCCGTTACATATGTAACCATCCTTAGCATCAATTTTCATGGCCATACTATTCAAAGCAAACACATCATATTTACATGTATGCATTTTTAATTCATGTTTAATTCTAAAACACTACACACACGTTTTTCTAAAGCAGTTTCAAGCGTGACAAGAGGAGAAAGGAAAGACGAAAGGGCTTGAAAGACAGAAGTAAAAGAAGAGTATCGAGATACAGATACAGATAAAGAAAGAAAGGAAGGGAAAAAAAGAAGTAAAGAAATGAAGAAATATAGATAGGATGAATGTAAGACTATAAAAGAAGAAGAGAGAGAAAGAAAAAGTGTTAGTTGCTAGAGAAGTCAGAGAAAACCACGCGGTGAGCAAGTTACTATCACACCCTTCTAGGCCAGTGATGGTCACTTTTGACCACTGGTCATTCTAGCGGTCAACACACTCAAACACTCAAAACACCAGTTTCAGGTCAGAACTACCACAGCAAACGATAAAGTAGCAGGCACGGGGGAGGTTTCCCTGGCAACCAAATCGTTTTGTTTTGGGGGTAAGAATGAGAAAACAAAAGAACACAACACACTCAAAAAAAAGATCAAAAGCAAAAAATGTCAGAAGTGTCAAATTTTTTATTTCATCAAAACCAAACTTTATTAATTAGCATCAAATCAATCGAAAACACAGAATCCTGATTTTCCGTTCCGTGTTTGTATCAGAGATTAGATAGGATCGTGTACATGTAGCACACTATGAGACGAAAACATGTTATTGTTTTTTTTCTTAGATTCAAATTCCACGCTATATCAAAATGAAAAGTTACTGTTTACTTAAAAATCACAAATCGTTTTCCAAAATATTACAAAAAAACATAATGTTAAAATTTTGAAATCATGTTAGTATTAATACCATCGTTCAACCCACAGCAAACTAGTCGATAAAAATCACGCCACTCTTTGCCTACCTTAGGTGATATAGCTTTTTTGTATTATCCCAAAATGAACTGAATTCCTGTTATCTAAGTAAGCAGGAATACACACATCCTTTCACGTGCGCACGAGATGGACTAGAGTCCGTGCTCTGCTCGCGCAACAAGTGCATTCTATCGCCCCAAAACGACAGGCGGACTTAGTTTCCTGACGTTCTAAGATGGAGGAGTAAAGTCATGTTCATCCCGCTGCGCGTCCACAGTGGGGTGACCAAAGAGGGCTGGACTTTCGTCATTTGTTGTTTGTCCAAGTTCTTTTGTAGTCGTAACTACAACAAATTACACAATGCCCAGCCTCCCAACGGCCCCTTGTACACAAAGCACAAGTAACACTAGCCAAAAACCGTACCGCGCACCTATGCAAATGTGTGCTATTGTGTTTTATCGAGATTAACAAATGATTTAACAATAAAAATCCGATTTATAGAACTTAGTGAACTAGTGTTGCTATTGTTTATCTCACTTAATCTCACTTATAAAACCGGACTTACACCTAAATCCACGTCTGAGAGTTAACTCACGGTACTTGTTGATTACAGATTACAATCGATTTTAAAAATTATAATATAGAGTTGTGAGTTGACATCCACTGCTCAGCGGCAGGTTAAAACATATGTCTCCAGTTACCCTGGTGGCGGTCTGCCAGAACACGTTAAAAGTCACCAAGGTGTAAACTACCCCGAGAGATCAGTACGATTCGCGTCTGAATAACTGCACAAAAATATGCTGAGTTGTTACAGTTTTCATCTGATAAATCCTCTTCACGTCGAAATGGTCCGTGTCGTGGACATTTTGTGTGTGAAATAAAAAAAATATTGTATGAAAAGCAAATCAGCCTTGAATATCTGTTTTGATCAATTTAAACTACATCGTGGCGATATCCCGTCATAGCACAGAACACCGGCCGGGTAAACTTGATATCTCACATGGGCGGAGTTTCAGGTAGGCGGAGTTAGGGGCGGGGCTTATGAATGCCGGGTCCACGTGCTTAATAATATATGCGCAGGGGGCGTGGTCTGGGTGATAATAACACACCACCATGCTATCTGGACTGTTCACTGTGTAGTTGAGTGCCAAAACTGTACAAGCAAGGATATATACCGTGTATGTTGGACTTACGGATAGCAAAGCTCCATTCTTAGTAGTCTAGTTATCGTCTGTAATCAGTGCATACGGTTGTGATATCATTATTTTTACTTGTGTTATTTTAGAAGAGTATTTATACAACAAATACGTCACAGAACTACACCTACCTTCACGTGCGGAGTATTTATATATCTACTAGTTTTATTTTGTCATCTTCGCTTTCGTCGTCTTTATATTCTACACAATGGCCACTACTATACAGCAGAAAGACACAACTTACACAAAAATCTTTGTCGGTGGACTCCCCTACCACACGACGGATACCTCCCTCCGGGAATTCTTTGATAAGTTCGGTGATATCGAGGAGGCCGTTGTCATCACTGATCGGCAAACTGGCAAGAGTCGTGGCTATGGATTCGTAAGTAACAATTTGATAATTAGTAGTAATTAGCTACAAGATTGGACATAATTTAGTAAAATTTGGATTTTTAGTAACAATGATATGATAATTGAAGGACTTATTTCACAGCGATTTGATATGTTATTTGGTACTTTGGACCTTCTATAGTTCACTCCTGGACACATTTGACCATCTTGGTTACCTTTCGACAAACTTTATTGCAAAATCGTGCAGTCGTACTTGAATTTCAATAATTAATGCAATTTCGAAATTAACTGCTTGATATGATCATTTGTTTAGATTTGTTTTACCAATTACACAGCTAGGTTGGTTTTTATGATAACGTTTAATTACCCGTCCTTTGACGAGAACCATTACAAACTACGGGAAAACTCAAAAACCATGTCCCGTTACATCAGATTTAGACTTTAACGTTTGTTTCGCCTCTTGTAAAATATCGATCGTAACGATTTGGTCTCCAGAACGATTTGACAAAGGGCAGCACAGGTATTTTTGTGGTAGACTTGTGGTATACCTACCTGTCGTAGTATTGTCCTCGGACATTATAACAGGGTCTTACACTACAGTACATAACAGTACCCGTAATACCTTTAAAAAACACCTATTGTAACACACCGAATTACTGTACTAAACATTAATATTTTCTTGAAATCAACAGACAAACCCTTCTTTAAGTTTGAGATATTTTACACTTGTTCGTGTAGGAAATTTTAAAATCGCCTGGGACATCTTCTAAAGCACACGATTGCTAGTCCTAGTACCCGGTGCTGTAGTAGCCCCATTAATCTGACCGTGGCGAGGCCGTCTACCACTAAGTCTTAGGCATTGAATTCCCTTTATACGTATTCAATTAAACTGTATAGTGTTGCTCGTACACTGCCTTGTACCTATAAACACTACTGTCCCACTACGTAATACAGTTAAATGTTCACGGCTCAAATCACTCGCCGTACTAGCATCAAGTTACCTTGCAATTAGTAGTGTTTGCCTTCCATTAGGGAGAATTGGGCACTACTAAAACTTTTCTTTAATTTAAAATATAAATGACGTATATAATTGATATTATGTGTATGTCTGTGTATAATTACAGACAAGTTCAAGTTATTAAACTACAGAGGCTTATAATTAGCAGGGCTAAACAAACTTAAACCAAAATGTTTTATGTCCATTATTTGTGGGTTGTTAATTGTGGTATATCACGAAATACACGTCCAAAAATGATCGTACACGTGTGGTAGCTTATCTTACACGTGTGGTAGCTGATCTTGAACGTGTGGTACCTGATCTTGAACGTGTGGTACCTGATCTTACACGTGTGGTACCTGATCTTGCACGTGTGGTACCTGATCTTACACGTGTGGTACCCGATCTTACACGTGTGGTACCTGATCTTACACGTGTGGTAGCTGATCTTACACGGGTGGTAGCTGTGTGATCTGCCTCTCCGTCCCTCGTGCACTCTCATATGCATTTACTACACGTGTACCCTCCACGGTGTGGACAGCACTTACCGCTACTCAATTGTGTACGTCACGCCTATCAAAGCAGATGACAATCTAAATAGCTTTGTAGACGCATAAATTATTTAGTTATCATACGAAATATTGATTAAAATCTAAAGTCGTTTCTCACTGTTTTATAGGCCTACGTTCGTGTGTACGACCCTTTCATACACGCGCCGTAGTCTGCTGCAATGCAAAACACGTGCTGTGTCTAATAATACGCATGCATGGCTCTGGTATTTTACATGTTATCTTTGTTAATTATATTTTATCACGTCAGATTTACTGTTACGAGCACTGATTCCTTGTAAGTAAAAGTATATGTGTAAAGGTAGTAAGACATGCTGAGTGGGGCCCAAAGAACCTTAATGACTATTTTCGTTATCAATGCTCCGTTGAGAAAACCTAGTTTTATGAAACACCATTATAGTTACCTTTCTGTGGCCCCATTGAGGTAAATTGCTGACTACCTAGCACCGTAAAGCAGCGGTTATCGTATTGCGGTCTAACGGTGATCCTTTATTCTTGCAGGTAACAATGGCCAACAGAGAGGCCGCCGACAGGGCGTGCAAGGATCCAAACCCCATCATTGACGGGAGGAAAGCGAACGTAAATCTCGCTTACCTGGGCGCAAAACCACGTGGCATCCAGACAGGTACGACTCTCATTTTGTTATCAAGTGTTTTATGAAAAGTTACCCGTGTACGTTGATAAGCAAACCTGTATACACAGGTACACGTACCTGTACTGTTTGTTAACCTATACATATTGCTGCACCTGTGGAATATCAGGATATTAAAACGCCTTACAGTGTTTTAAGTTTTTAACCGTTATTGAAACGTCTAGTCCGTGTCGTATTCGGTATTCTAGGCTCTAGATAAACTGACTTTGCTCTCTGTATGATCCTCCAACGAACAAAAGACCTCGTGGACTTACAGATAACTACACGAGTTATCTACCCGGTAACACAGCCTAAACTGATATTTTCAGCCTAAACTGATATTTTTCAACACACGCACATTGTAAACTAAATCCAATTCAAACAAAAAATTATAGAAATGCACCGGATTTTCTTTATATTTTCGCGAATTCCCACGTTGACATTATTTGGTGAAAATATATACATTGTATTTAGAAAGGACCTTCAAAATACGACAAGGCGTTCGTCTAAACCAGTATGACCCTCCCAGTATTGTAGCCTTTATTTAGTGTTGTGCATCTCTTGTGAAGATCAGTACGGGTATTTAACTCTCCCGTTAACGAAATCTGGCAATGTTGACTGAGTATGAAAGACAGCATTTTGTAGGTGGGCGTGAGTTTCCACGGTCGTAAGCCGAACACCTAACTCTAACACTACTGTAATACTACTGAAAATTTAAAACCCAGTCCACTGGTGTGTCTGTCCTACTGGCTGATACAACTCGGGACACGTGCTCACGCGGGGATATGATAACAAAAGACAGAATACTACTGACATACCAGTATCGTCAAACTTCGAATAGCAGTAAAATGCATTAGTTCAAGATGCTTGAGCAACTGAAATTGGAAATTAAAATATTGAGATTAAGTTTTTCATGAAAAATGGCATTAAACCACAACCGTAAGCCTTTAAAATTTAAAAAATATATTAAGTCAAAAATAACTAAACACATTTTCAATACAGCACGTCTGATACAAAGTGCATTCCGCAGTGCAAGCGTCTAGACACATGAGTATATAACACTGTGTAACACTGTAGGGTAGGAGCGTTTTACCCCGAGTTCACTTCTCACAGTCAACATAGGTAAACTCCTCTTTCAACACCTTGACTGTGGAGTATAAAACTGTTTAATCTTTAATAATGATACCGGGTGCACACGGTTTTTACGAGGTCTGATTTTATTACACAAAATCCCATTAATATGAGGACCAAACACCTGTCTTACCAACAACCTAACAGGTAAAACGGGTGACTCATACCATCTACAAATAGGTTCTACCTTCGTTTTGTTCGTAAAGTTTGCAGAAACAACCAGCTAATACCTATCAACACACGGGTGATTCAAATTGAAACACATTTTAATAAATGAATTTTCCGTTTGAGTAAATTTACGGTTAATGACACAAAACATGTGCACACTAGAATGTTCATTTCTTGACTAAAGAAGGCATGTAATACCCCAGTACACACACGAAATGTGTCCTGTGTGTTCGTCCTACCTGTGTATTGATTATATTTATCTGCACATTTTGAGACCAAGTGATATATCCAATTTGTTACTGGTCGTTTAGGTAGTATTTCTCGACCCCTTCGCTCTGAAGGCCTTTAGTTGATTATTGTACACAATGGAATTCGAACTAAATAAAATTGTCCTTTACAAACCACCAAGTTAAACCCCAACTTTCTCACCATTGTGACTACATGTGTACTGGGTGACCTTGTTGTGTCGGAGAAAAAAGTGTAAATAAAAAAATTATGTTTTGGAAATTGAAATCTTTAAAAAAAATGTGTAAAAATCCCGAATTCTATGAATATTATCAACACAAGAGATTGAATTGTATAATATAGATAATTATTATCTGAATTTACCCCGATGAAAAACTTTAAAACTCGAGATTATACAGACCATCTGTTTGTCGAGTATGTTCCCATAGTGTTGGGGTAATTCTCGTGATCTATAAACAAGCAGCACATGGCAGTGATATTTTTGAATCTGTCCATATTCCAAGGTTTAGAGATTAGACGGTTTCAAGGGATGATACGCCATATGTTCAATCTATCGGACTCTGGGGTCCTTGCTGCATAGTTTCTTTTCCCGTCAAATACAAAAACACATACACCGTACTCTGTGTCAAAGGTCAGAGTTCATTACTGTTCGTTAGAAGTCGTTTGTACAGTCGAAGTCGTTGAAATTCTAAGTAAAACTGCTGTGATAAAGCGTCTAACCACTATCTGAAATGTTAGCTTGGCCCTGGAATGATAACGGTGTGGTTTAAAACTTGGCAGGACACGGTCGTATTTCACTTTCAATTTGAATGACGGAACCAAATTCCGAACGAATTTCTGTCAAAGCGAAGTTTGATTTCTATTGTGTACGTTACTAGATATTGTACCACTCCACACGGGGACGATAAGTTTGCGTCTATAAACGAACTCAGTTCTCGGTGAATTTCATACATGTATGAACAAAGGCGTAGAGAGTTCATGGGCAGAGAGTCACCCGAGCATCGCTATCGGGACCGCTACCGTGCACCTCTAGAGCGCGCGTGCCCGAATAACAGCACGCGCTAAGCCTCATATCATGTTTAGTGTTACATATCGGAACAATGGAAACAACGGCAACAATACCCCATCATATAGTGTCCTATCTACTACGTGTAAAATAATAACTGGCTGGACTTGTTTGATTTTGGTTACGACAGTTATAACTAGACTCCTTGGTTGGTTCTAATAAAAGTAATATCATATTCACCACACGGACTAGTTATCCGGCTGTATTAACAATACTATGTTTCCATTATCATTCAATAAGTGTCTGGTTTATGACCAGGAAACTCTCGTGTTACGATACAACACGTCGTGAGCTGTTGTTACTACTACAGTAGGACCCTACTGACGTGTAATGTAAACTCTTTGGCAATAAATACAAATCGCACACGACCACGCTTCTGGGATATAAATAGTTGTCTCTATAACTAGTGTGTGATATCAAAGTCGAATTAAACTAGAATAATTTGACTATATCGCATCTCATCTCGTGTTGTTTCGAGATTAAGCTATTGTTTTGAACGTTCCTAAAGCACCGACGGCATTTCTATTCTGATAGTTTGACAATTGAGACTGTCAACAGGAGAATTGTGTCAATTCACAACTCATCAAAATATTTGTAAACAATTACCGCTTGAGAAGTGGGAAATTGTTCTAATTACTTTGTCACATTGACGCTTGTAATTTTCAATTTCTTGTCACGTGACACCACTCGCGTAACCGGTCAGTCAAACGATCCGTTTTCAGTTTTAGCGCTTAATGTCATGGAATTAATCGAAATCTTTTAGCAAACCAACCATCCGTGAAATTGTATAGCCCGAATTAAGGTCGTTCTACAGGACAAGTCTATACGCGTACGATAATCTGTACTTAGGAATTAAGGCTATCTGGAGTTCTTTAATCCAAATTTGTGGCAACTTGATATGGAATATAAATCTCCATTATTAATAACGGAGTCAGGTGGTCAGTAATCAGGATTTCGGTAGCTGTAAAGACGATAATAAGATCAATTATTGTAAACACGTGCTAAATCTCTATAACAGTTCTATAGAAAATCAAAAAGATTTGTCGGATTCAAGGCGTTAATGCCTATTCTTGACATAATACAAAAATGACGAGGTGAAAAGTTCAACAATAATTCAATCCAGATATAATTTTAAAACACTTTTAATTATATTAACCATAATCCCCACAATTTTACCTGTAGTTATAATTAGAATTTTAACAGTAATTTTGATTTTAGTTCAATTTAAATACTATTGTTATTCTACTTTATTAAAGTGTGACATTAGGTAAATACACCGAATTAATTTCAATTTTAAGTACTGAACGTCTAGTCTGTCATAGGCTCACGAGATGTAATTACGTGTATAGGTTCGGTAAAACATTGTCGTATCAACACCAGGGTACACAAGACCTCGATATAGACGTAGTAATTGATATCATATAAAAGTGATATGTTTATGTTCCGAGACAAACCAGCAGAAAAAAAGCATAATGGTAATTGGATTTCTTGAACTGCAGTGAATATGACTATAATAAACTGTAGCGTAGGGGCCTATAACTTCGTATTGATGAATATGTCTGTCAAAATCTAAATTTATCAAATAATGTTTGAGCACGAACAAAACTTGTACATGTGTATAACACTATGGCAGTGTGTAACAATACTGTCTGTGACACGTGTAACTGGTACATACACGTCCCATGTCAAAAAACATGGTGAACAGCCCGTGGAGTTACCTGCTCTTTGCTCTTTCGTCTAGCTCTTTTGACTCCATCAACTAAAATGTTTCCCACCAAAGGTGAACTTCGCCTCACTTATAGGCTAATTGCAAAATGCACTCTAATTAAAAACCGTTCAAGCTTTTATATTGATCGTTTTTTGTAAATTCTAATTGAAATATATCATAAAATTCTCACTAGATACAGTACTTGTAATGACTTACTAGTCGTTTGCCATGGTGAAGCTTGCTTCTCTGATCGGCTAATTGCAAAATACGCGCAAATTAAAAGCAGTTAAAATTTGGAAATTTTATGTCTATAACGCTTCTGAAAATCCAAATAAAAAACGTTTTCTATTTAAACAACATTCATAATTTAAGATACATAGTAATGTCTTAGTCAAATTGATTTTAAATAACACTTCTGGTCCAAAACACAACCAATGAACGACTCATTCGACACTATTAACGCATACGTCTGATAGTCTGTATACATAAAATCAGGAACCCGTACATAATGGAAAATAAAATCACAATTCTATAAATATAACATCAAAGTGATGTCGGTAACAAAAGACAGTCTTTACAATGGGCCAACGAGTCAGTAACAACATATGCTATAGTGCAATATTTACATAAACGTACAGACTGACAAGGTCACCCATATCGGCTGAGAGTTTAAAAACCTTGAAGGTTACGTAAAACTGGAGTCTTAGTTCGTCTGCCACACTGTACTGGGCCCTCGTCTGTCACACTGTACTGGGCCCTTATTGTGCTTCCAAGGTCAAGATAATGTAGTGGCCGCTTGGGATTCCGGGTGCCTCTCGGCAGTCTTGAAATGAATTGTTCGTTATGTTGCAAAATATTACTACATACTTTCATGAGCGGATTTCCGTCATTGCTGATAACTTGAATGCAGTTTCATTTGACGGTATGTTCGATAGTTTGTTTAGTATAGAGGAAAACCATACACAATACAAACTCCTGTTGTCCGGAAAATACGCTATCCGGATATTTTACAAAACTGTCCTAATTCATGAGATTTTGCAAAAAAAATGCCATTCGGAACACCTCGTCCCGATTACAGTTCCTTTCATCAATGATGACCGAATCGGCCGAGGTATTCCGAATGACAAACTGCATGAGCCAACTTTGACATTTGTATTAAAATCATGTTTATCTTCTTGCAGGAATTCCACTGGCCATCAAGGGACTACCAGGGATACTACCGAGCCAATACGGGTCAGTATCCGTTTTCTGCTAAACGTTTTCTTTTAACACATTAAAACAATGAACCATGCAGACATGCCTAGTTAGCAGGTTGGGATTTGTAAGGGGAGTACGGGAAAACGTAGGACATAAGTAGGGTGGTAAGTTGTTGGTACAGGGGTGATGAGGCGGGATCATAGACGCCAAACTACAATACCTTCGGAAACCGACAGTGATGGTAAAGTAACATAGATCATGTCGAAGGGAAATACTGCTAAATTTTCATACAAAATTTTCACAAATATATCATCCATTTTAATTTTGTATCATTTATAAATTGATGACCAAACCGGTTATTTTTCACATAAGTTCAAATCTTCTTGCGGAGAAATATCAAACTTGAATTGACCTGCGTAGTCTAATGGGAATTGAACGGTGTTTCAAAAGGTTCACGTTTCGAATAAGGTTTAATTCGTGTACAATAATTCACACCTTTAATGTATGTAGAAGTAGAGATTGACGGGGATTGATCAAGTATGTCTTTTGTCACTTTATAGAGGCTAGGAATAACTCCACTGAACTGTCGCGTGACAGCGATACCGCTACCACCCATGACCGGAAGTGCAGTCACTAACATCCGGAATAGGGCTCGATACCCCTTTTCCGGACAAAAATGTTCGACCTGCCACAAGGCTCGCCCCAAACAACACATAAAACGGTGATTCTGATTGGCTGTTTGACTGTGACGTTTGATGTGTATTTTTGGTCATTTCTTTTTTCAAACTTTCGTTCCTTTTGCTTGTACAGAGTGTGGATATCCTTTGTAATACTCTACTATGTCCTTTTTGGTAATTGAACTTTGAACTTTTGAAGTTGTTATCATAAATGTTGGGTGTTTTTGTAGGATATGGAATGATTTGCTGTAATTAAAAACATACTGTGTTTTATTTTGGCATTTTCTCTTGAAACAATTCACAGTGCAGTTTTCTAATGACAAATTTCTGTTTATTATCATACCCCCTGTGTGGTCTTTGTTTCTTTTAAATAACCCTTTCACCCCTAGAAAACTCTTTCGAATAGTCTAAACAATGGATAGTTGATTTCTTTTTGTGAGCTTTAGGGGTGATTGGGTTGAAACCATACATAGAGTGGCGTGTTGATGCTGCACACGTTGTGGAGACAAGTTGGGGTGTTTTACTACTAAAACGTCCATTACGTTACTTACTAACACCGTCCGGATTCTTAGTCACCGGTTCCGACCCCTGCATTAGACACTGTAGTTATAAGCGTTCCTGACTCTTTTCACCGGCTCCTAACCTTGTATTTAGACACATGTAGATAGATCACCAGCTCATGCATATCATATTTATATCAAACAAACACAACTTTACTAAGATTGTATTTGATAGATCATGTACTCTCATTAATTCACAATAATCCGGATATTTTCACCGGTATCTGTGACTGTTTAGATAGTGTGGGTACGCCCATGCTAGTATTCGTCAGGCCTCGATGTTTTAGTTTTCTTGCTTCTGACTCTTAACTATTTGTACGTACTTACACCAGAATGACGAATGTAACGCTGGCCTTGTATTCAGAGTTCTAAATCTGTCATTGATAATGTCAGATTTATTTTTAGCTATTGTTGTTTTTGACGTGTCTGTGATTAAAAAAACTACATTTTCCCAATAGGTCTCGAGTTAAAACATAGTTAGTGCCCGGTCGGTTTAAGATGACGAAGTTTAACTCAATGAAAACTAGCGAAGTATAAGTGAGTGTGTTCCACATGCTGACAGCACGCGCCAAGGGGTCCAGATCTCGCGCGCATCACGTGGTCGATGCCAGATAGGTTATGATGGGTCCGCATGCTGGGATCAACTTTACAACAATTTCAAAGACATGTATATTTTTCCTAAAATATTCAAAACTAAACCAAATGTTGGAAGCTAGCGGGAGTGGGGGTATGTTTAGTGTAACAGAGTTGTATGGCTGTATGGCACATGCCAGACAAGGGTCGGAGTCTCGTGCCCCAGGCACGTGACACCATAGGGAGGGGTAATTTACTCTGGAAGTTTCACTTTTAGCTCCCCGGTAGATCGCACGCGCGAGTTAGTTAAGGAAAGTACACACGCAAGTGTCTTTTGTCTGCTTGTATCGCCCAGGAAACTCCGAATATCTCGCGAGACCACGTTGCACGAGAGAAATAGTGGCAGAGGGAGGGTGTTCCGTTTAAATGGAAGTACAAAAATACGACAGGTCGTAAACTAAAAAAATGCAGTGTCGTAAAATTAATATTTATTTGGTTCTATCTGGAAGGTTTGGGTGTGGGATTAGAAACAGAAACAGAATGTATAGGGGGTTGGGGGAGGTGGGGGAGGATTGTACATAAGCTGTTAGCGTTCAGTACTTTAGCACTAGAATCGGTTTGATAATTAGTCGGTGCAATGAGTACACTTGTACACCATTACACATGTAAACATGGGGTAAGCGCACGGCAGTTAGTGCCATATTGTACCGCTAGGTGGCCGTTTTGGATATACAGAGATGAGGAGGATTATGAACACATTCCTAAACTTCAACCTTAACACATCCTGAGCTCCCGTTTCCCTTGATACATATCGGATGGGATGTACATTAAAAATGTTACATTAGCGAGTAGAGTATCGGTATATATGTTATAAAACGATATGATAACATTTTGTTATTGGAATCACGAACACAAGTCTGTGATAAGGAAATGCTCATTTTCCATCAGGAACAGGCAAGGGGAAATTTTTAAAATCAAATTTTACCTCATCATGCAACTTCAAAACAGATAACACGTGTTTGAATGTTATTAGATTTACACGCCGATATAAATTGTATTTAAGTAGAGCGAGAATGCATTTAAACTCTCAGACAAGAAAAGCAGTCTAAAATTAAACTTTAAGCCCCATTTTACCATAGTGAAGATAACATTTATTCCCATTTTATTAGATTTAAAAGAACTTTACACAACATTTAAAATCAGAAAGACTGTTAAAGTTCCACACAATGAACAGAATTTAGAAAGTCAGAGCGTATTTGATTAAGTAGACGAGGCGGTAAGTAATCTTTAAATAGTGCATTATATGTATACAATGAGAAATTCATTGTTCTTAATATAGGTCCATCTTAGACTGAAGTCGGATAGTCATATGCTTCAGTATATGATGTTATAACTGACTATACTAGGTGCTGGAGTATAACACTTCAACTTTAAAGAAAAACAAACGTAAAGTGTTATTAAAACATGAATGGAACTAGCCTGAACTCCATGTTGTTAATCTTCGATATGAAAATTGATATCTCGGCATTATGGAGAGTTTAATCTCACTTGTACCAGAAATGTACAGCGTTGTGATATATCCTATAAATAGTCGGTGTTCTGTGAACTTTTATAGAGTTAAAGTAGAAAACCAGACATATAAATGATAAAGGAGGCAGGTTTTCCCAAATCTTTGAATTGGTCTCTCGTATGATACGTGAAACAAAGTATATCTGCAGTACATAGAATACAAAAATATCCGGGCACATTCTCACACAGTGGATTTGTTGTAACATATGGTAAGGGCTCGTGAAGAGTTTTACATGTGAATTGCATACTCGACGTTCAAAGGCAGAAGTTGAATGATGCCGAGACCATGTGTAAATATTTGCAGACACGAGTTTAGTATGAGCTTCCTGTTGGGTTCTAAACTGACCATGTGTTAAAAGAAAGTCTACATGTTTACATATAAACGTGTATATTATATCTCATAAAGCGGAGCAATACATGTACGGCAGATCAGGCTTAGCAATACAGATCAAGGATCCGGAATTATCTCAACTTCGTTTTTTAGTTTTTACCAATATTCACATTGTGTATGCGGTGCGTTCCGTATAGTAAGAAACACAACACATCGAATCCCTTCAAGATTCACGAATCAATAACTATTTACTGCTGTTTATTCATCATGGAAAGTTGTTTATAAACACAAGGAACTCTACATACATTAACAGCAGCAAAGCATTCCAAAAGGGCAAATAAGTCCAACCGATTTAGCCAGTTTAAATCGAGACAATTATTTGTACTCGATGTCAGCTACCATCTTGATTCCGCTTCATTTAGTCTGACACGTGACAACGAAGCATCAATGACCTCGTCTAATTAATACACTCTAATTAGGTCAAACTCCACTCACCGTAAACTCCGTCAATTAGCGGGAGAGCTGTGAGAGCGTGTCTCTGCGGGCACCTGTCTCTGCTACTCAAAGCCTAACCTCTCGAGGTCTCCGCCACTCCGTGTCTTACTTACAGGACATGAGTTAGGAGCTATTTAATGGCCTCGACTCAGTCAATCGTGTGAATCTTCTTTCAGCAGTATAAACATTCTTTATTATTCAATCTCGGTTTTTCAATTAAAAAAATCGAATTCTTTCAAGGTGAATTTAATGCCTCCTTAGTCGTCACTCCCGTAATATTTCGTCACATTTCAAACTTTTTAATGGAAAAATATCATTAAAAAATCGATTCAAATAAAAAAAACAATAGTGTGAGGGAAATTTGCCAGGCTAATACTTTTTATGAATTTGGCTCGTGCTTGCACCATGTAAACAAGACATTTGTCTTACTTTTAAGGTTAGTGTAGTATATCAGTCAATGTCTGCCTCAAGCTCTTAAGAATCGAATCTCGTTTCTACGATATGTAAAACTCGAATACAATTAAATAAAACGTTTTATCTAAGGGAACATGATCAGGCATTGGTCTTTTAAGTGTCTCCATAGAAACGCCTGGGGGTCTATGACCGGATGTTAGTTGTTACTCTCCAACCGGATGTCGTTAGATAATCTAATATTCACATTTTGGTGATGTTTGCACTGGCACTGCCGTTACGTAACGATATGCTACCCGTTTCTTTATAGTGGCCAGAAGATAGCATAATGGAATAACAGAATCTTTTGTCCACCTCCCCCCCTTCCTCCGAGAACCTTTTTGTGCATGTTGACACTATTAGAAACGTCATCTTTTGATAATTGGTGTTGGGGAGCCCTGTGAAGGTGTAACGGGATATTGACATGTAAGGTTGTAATATAAACAAATTCTAACAGATGCCTCCCCACCCCACTCCACCCCACCCCACGTCTTCCCGGCTACTGACCAAAGTTTCTTTTATTTAATAATAACAGAACGTCTGGATCGTCGACAATCTCAGTGCTGACCTTATACTGCTGTTTATACTACCTATCACAGCACAAATATGCCTACATCTAAGCCGCTCGGTCAACAACGCCCCGATATAACCAACAGACTATTCTTCTCGGAATTAAATATCACTTTTACACTAGGTTTCCACATATATGTTTACCTACAAGTAGGCAGACTTGTTCACTATTTTGATGGTTTGTATACAAACATTTGCTATATATCGGGAACAACAATAGCGTAATCCAAAATGGCCGCCTTACCACCCGGCGAGAGTTTTTAGAATACGTTTATATGTAAGTCAAGAGGTTTCAGTTATATTTTTCTAGTAACCATTATTTATATATTATATAAGTTCATAGTCCCACAATGATGAAATCGAGGAACTCCGAAGGGTTTTGTAGATCACAATATACAATATATCTAGTGGTTTCGATGACAAATTTACAATACATACATCAGTATTGCCTGCTTCGCAAGACTTAATGCCAACGTTGATGAATTATTGTTCTAAACATGCGCATGTGGGCGTGCCACTAACTACCGCGTTGTTTACGAAGTAAATTACCCAAGTAGATTCAGTACCAGGGGAGATAATCACTAAAAGCATTTTTGTTCAATGTCTGGCGTTCATTAGCGCGTGTTTGTGGTCACTCTGTGTCAGTGTATGCATGGTCGAAATGGACGTAAGGCACAACTAATAACTGGCCTTCATTATACCCTTACCCCCAAGGAATAACCCGACCACCAGAGGATTTTAGTATACCTATCGCTGATCACACACCCCAGTGATGGGCAGGACTACCCAAGTTCCAATGATATTCCCAATAGAATACGATAGGAAGCTTGACATATTTTATTTACTTGCGCACTTAAATCCCAGTCCCACCCCAACGGCCAACGAAAAGAACACTTACCCAATCGGCGCGAGCCTTCGAGGATCACTTACCGATGCTCGCATGCTTCATACAGAATCCCGAAGGACCCACGCGGGATGTACGTTATCCGACTGCGGTGTCCGACAAATCGCCCGAGTATTACAGATAATACTAGCTGATTTTATTAACACGATCATAGTTTATGGTTACTCTGTAGCTCCCAGATATAGGACTAGCACCCCTCCCCTTCCTTCTCCCCTCTCAAAGGCTTATAATGATACACCAAATTAGACACACCCCACGGAGAAAATACTGGAAGCCAACTGTTAGGTTCCGGTCCGCTACCGCGTTCGACATAGATTTATTAGACCGTTAAACAGTTCACTTTCTCTACTCGGCATTCTATATATTACTCGTTATTATTGGTAGCAGATTTATAGAAAGGGGTCGCTATCGAGGCACTGAAACACTGAAGTAAATTATTTAAGCCCTTTATCATTATAACATGCCTCGTCCACACGTTTCAGCTAAGTTATGGGTTTTTGGTCGTGCACAGATGTATCCAATATGTAAGAAATTCTCGCCAGGGTTCCGGAATAGGGTTTTTATCCTTCACTGAGTTAAGAAAAGAAACGATTACGGTACAATTCCGGATTTGTTCGCAAAATAACACGCCCAAATATATTTCTGATTAAAATTGTGTTGTCGAACAAGAGGGTATTTAGCCAATAAAATGCCAGACTGTAGCTTAAACCCCAACGAACCATTTTCTTTTGAATGTTAAGATTGCATTCAGTTTTTAGTATAAGTAACTTACCATGGGACCCGATAAATGTTGATTGTCAGACCTCCCGTATTATCTCGCGATAAGATGGGAGATTTGGACCGCCTTGCTTGACAATTGTAACGGACCCGTCTTGGTCAGACACTGAAATGTATCGTAATCTACTCGCTTAGAAAAACTCCAACTCTGGAATTAACACCTTTCATATTTAAAATTAGAAATTTTCTTTATATTGAGATTTGAAATGCCCGTTATAACTGGTAATCTGTTACACAGAGTCTGGGTTAGTGGGGTATACAGGTGTCACCCCTAAGTGTCTCGATGGTCTCAAGAACCAACAACTTTTACACGAAGCTTAACTGTTCTAGTCTTACTAAAATACACGCCTAATTTATCAAAAAGTTACGTTCTATAAAGGCAGAATATCAAACCTGGTTAAGTTTTAGCGGCTAGCTATGGGAAACATTTAATGTATCTTTAAAATTTAGATATCATATATTTCATTTTAAGACACAATGGATATATTTAGGTTGAAATTTTCAAGTCAGCTGCTCTCAATCAAGGAATGATTAAAAAATGATCCTTATCTTTCACCGACGTAAGCCTTTCTTAAAACACAATGGTATCATTCAGCCTTTAATAGCCCCCTGTACCAGTCAAGTAGAAGCGACGCCTAACTTATTTGATAAAACAAAGCGAAAGTTCTGTCTGACTGTATAAACTGCTAGTAAATGAAGGTCGTATGAGCAAATCATCACGGGAAGGAGAACAATACTCAACATCGCTTTCCGTTAGAACTAAATCTCGTTTTTAACAGTAGCCAAATAAATTAAATAATACGATCATTTAGACATTTGCTGGCTGAACATTCAGGTACCTATCGCTTGGAAACACGATGTTGTGTAGCCATTGTTGTTGGCGTGGTAACGAGACAAAGAGCCAATTTAGTGATACGAGATGGTAGTAATTGGATGTTGTACACGTGCACGTGTTCCCGCGAATTCATGCTCATAAAAGGTGTATAGATACGAATTAAATCAAATGGGTTATTGAAAGTCAAAGTTCAACCAAATCTCTTTATTTTAACTTAAAACTATTTTAAACTACACAATCCATCCTTGACATAGCCCGGGATCACTACAGCACTAAAGTACGCGCAAAATGCGAATTAAAGTTTGGATATTGAATTTCTGATGGGTGTTATTTAACAACAACGGTAGGCCCTTACTACGTGTTACATGTTTAGCCCGGTGTCCCGGCAAGGCTATCTCCATACATTACCGCTATAATAAGAAATTTGTAGATGGGATTAACTGATTTTAGTAGTTATAGATATCGTTTCACAACACACTGTACGGCTCGAGTGCATAGGCTCTAGACCTCCATCCGCGCGGAGAGCATGCTTGTAATTTCATGCCATATGACTTAGCGATATAAACTTCAGGTATTGTTAGCTTTGTAAAGAAAGGATATTTAGTCATAGAATTTTCATATTTGCCGTAGTTTTACTTATTTCCTTTTCATTGCGATTTTAATTATACATGTTAGACACCATTATTTTGGATACATGTTAAACATGGTTTAGCGGTACTGTAAGTAGTTTTCCAGACTCTTTGAGACTGACTGCTACGTAACAGACTTTCAGGGTTTTACGAAGAACACAGTCGATCATACCGTTTTTATTTAACTTTTCGCTGTGACCCTTGTGGAATCAATTAAGGACACGTGAGTTCAGCTTTAAATAAATATAGAAAAGGAATCGATGTTACACCGTGCGAGGACTGTTTACTTTTAGACCGACCTTAGCCGTGAATACACGTACCATATTGTATATATATCTTAAACCAGTCTTCCATATCATTCACTTAAAAGCTTTAGTTAAAAATAACAAATTTATCTTTCATTTTATCCCGTCTTTTCTGTTACTAAATATTATCAGATTTTTTCTGTGTACATTTGCTGTGAGACTCTTCCAGCGCCACCCTTTTACATGGTGAGGGTATTTCTATAACACTTTTAACTTACTCGCCTTGGTTTTGATAGACTTTAAAAGATAAATTGAAAATATCTTTAAGATAGATATATAGATACGGTCTGCCTTATCACACATTTGTAGAAATCCTAGATATAATCTTGGCCTAATCTTTATTGTGCAACGAGACACATGGAACAGCCGATGCCTGTAGCGTATAACATGTACTGTCTACTGTTTCATCGTAAATCAAACAACATTCGTTTGCATCATGCTCTGTGGAATCCTGCCCCATCCCTACACTGTATGTTGATATCTGTATCACTACATCGAATATAGGTCAGAAATAGCTGAACATTAAGCAAAAAACACCAATGTTTTCATTTAAAAGAAAAACATTAAACAAGACACTTGTTGGTTCTAATTTGTCATTTCTGAAACATCTAAAATGAAAAGTTATTAATCCAGTAAAACTTGCTAACACATAATACGACAATATCGCAGCAAATATGTAAACCGCGAAAAAATCAATTCTACAGCATGTTATTGGTATAAAATTTAGCCGAAGGTCTACGGTTTCAGCCCACCTGAGCTAAGTATGGGCTTTTCGCTGCCGATCGAGCTTCCTATTCATTCATAGGAACCGTTAGTTGAAACAATATGTTTATACTTGCAGGAGAAAAACAAAGGTATGCGAGGTACTGAATCCACATAAAGGTTTGACCCAATACCTAGACCATGTTAGCTTGACAATCGTACACCTAATATTCGTCTGAAATGTACATCAATAAATGAAAAGCGCTATACTCTGAACAACATATTCGACAAATGCTAGCTAGCTTGCATAAAATTTGCTGGAATTTTTCCATATCGCATATCTTGATTTTAAAAGCGGGAAAGAAGCTGAGCGGGATGTTTCTGTCGCTGTTAACGTTGAACAGTACCAATCCCGCGTATTGACATACTGTTCATTGAGCTGAAGCTGAACCTTTCACTAACAATGATCGACCAGAGTGCTAATTATTCCATTATACAGAATAAACAACAGATGCTTGTCGGCAATTCTCTTGTACCTCGGAAACCTACAAGGTAGACCAATACATGTGGCTGCCAACAAAAACGGACGATAGACGAACGCCATTGACCGGCGCGCTGTGCTGGAAACAGTCTGTACGGCATGACGTGAAAGACAATGGTTTAATGTTTGAAAGTTCACGGCGGACGGCGTGGCCATTAACTATTGTTTAAGGTTAAGGGTTTTAGTTCAGATTGTATGAAAAGAATAAAAGATCGATGCTTTAAATGGACAATTGACCTTTTAATGGCCTTTCTCATCAACGGTTAGGGTTACTGGACGACGCGAGTGTACCGTTATACGTTTACACACAGACGGGTATTTACTGTGACGAAATATCTAGACGTCCGAGATCTAAGAAAGCTTATTGATGATTCATTGTCTGATTCTTCTCAAATCAAATATGGTTGAATGTGAGCCTCGTTACGGTGCTCCCATCAACACTCTCGGCCTCACGTTGTTCCCGTGTGATCTAACACTAACAGACAGAACCGGATTAGGTCCCGTCAAGCAGTGAATCCGGATTTGATAGATTGGAAAATATCGATCAAAAATTCCGTTGCAAACATGCAAGATCTACCGGTGAAAATATCAATACAGGTCGTGATGTAACCCAGCAATGTGACGGCTCTGAGGAAGAGGACTAGGCTCTATTCAATCCGCCAATCAAACGTCACGTCTTATTTCATCGTAAAATCGCTTTATTATTGACCTGACCAATCAAACGTGATGTTGCATTACAGACAAACACTTTGATACGTAACAAGAATACCTGTATTAGATGCCGATATGACATGAACGGGTTTTGTTTCAAACACTATTGAGTGCCGTGGTCTAGTTTTTGTAAGCCGAACTCGTTATCTTTACACAAACGGTTCTATTACCATGCCTAACGATTAGTATTAGGCTTTAATTGTATTTTCCATACCAACAGAATTTCATATAGAACAATAAGTAGGTCATGTGTCATACAGGTGCTATTTTAATTTGTTTACCTGTCAGTTCATAATGAGTAGATATTCGACCCTTTGAACCACTTCTCATATAGCAGATGAACAATTATAATTCGATTCAAATGAATGTTTTCTCTTTGGACTTTGATATATACTATATAGAGGACAGACTGACCGCATTAACGACTGTAAGTACTAGATACATAGGAGTCTTCATATTGATATTTAATGGTTTGATAATCTGACCTGCTAACAGGTATGACTGGCAGCTCCGAGCTGGGATATCGACCGTGAGGTCCGACAGTTTGTATCGGACATATTGTCCAGGAACCCCTCCGCAATACAGAGCTCATAAGTGTAGGATCACCTATTGTAGCGAGGCTGTGTTGACACATCGACTTTGTAATCCATACTCACCGTGTAATAATGACCAGTGCAGTGGTGACGAACAACTGACCAAAGGTCACTTAATGTTCAACATGCCAATCTCAATATAATCTGGAAATAGTTTGCTTTAATATTTAATATAAATTCCATGATCTTTGTATGTAGTCGAAAGGCATTCGAACTAAACCAGGCAATAGTCTCTTTCCATGTTTACTCACGGCTCTATGATCGGTAAAATATTTTAAGTAGGTGATGTTTTTAGATATGTCTTACGAAATTTATAACGCCTCCAAACTTTAAAAAGTTTAAATATCCGATATATGAGGTCATACTATTGACTGAGGGGTTTAGATCATTGTGATGTCTGGGGGTTTTAAAACTAAGTAAATGGTGATGTATTGGATTTTATTATGACGGGTTATTTATGGAACTGGTCACCCTGTACACAGCGAATAATGACGTCATTTTAATTTGGATCTCGTGGTCGGTATTATCAAAGTGAAGTTGAGAGGCAGGTTAGCGAAATATGTTGGAAATATAAATTGGTTCGTGAACAAAGCTTTTAAATTTCCGAGTTAAAACTACGGGACTGAAATTGTTATTGGATGATAGAATATATCGTTAGAACTTACCTGGGTAACGTTAATACATGTTCCTAATGTGACGTTTCCCTATACGACCACTTTATAAAATACACACTTTTAAAGCAATTTACTCAGAATGTAAAAGAACTGAATAGGTGATACTATAAAGATATGTACAAACCCATGGATGAATAAAAGCGTACTTTTACTGGCCATGGGAACGGTCATACGAGCCGTATAATTACAGCAAATGAATCATTGCTTATTTTTAGGCATAAAAACAAACAAATTGATTGATTGACAAAACAGAACGACAAACAAGAGAAGGATGATCATATATCGTACCCGATAATGGCAGAGCTTTATCGAGCTCGAGTCAGATAATAACGACGTCCCATTCTTTGTATGGGTTGTGTAACACGTGGCGAACTATTCAAGGTCAGAATAATGCTTGTTATAAGTCTGGGCCATTCAAATGCTTTGTTTGTCTTTTTTTAACGCATTTGAATTCTTTTTGCGCTTTCCATCACTATTCGAAAGTTGGCATTCATTGCATGTATTCACCGATGTTATAGGCTATATTGATTTACACTCGGTCACTTTAGAGGTCAAACATACAAATTGTTCCAATACAAAAGGCCTTCAGCTGATTGTCAATGTAGTTCAGCCATGTTTAGTGGTTTCCTTGCTGATGTATTGATACTACTTCCGGTCCTTTGGTTTCGGTTCTGTTGCGGGTTTGTTTAGGATGATCGCACACATTTATTCAGGAAAGTACACCTTTCCGCTTTTTCATCTTTGGACAGATCCGTCGTCTGGTCGACTAGGTGACAGGCCAGCTCTTGGCCAATCCGCATCGTTGTTGTATTGACATACAGATACAGCCCGAAACTTGTTTTGAAGCCGGTTCTCTGGGTTTCTGCCATTTATATTTAAACAACACCATTGCGCCTTTAAACCACTGTTCTTATGAAGCAGACTTTGTCTCTTAGCTCGATATAACCATACAGTTGTAATACCATAGGTTTCCGACGTCATACAATAGTCAGAACTCTTAATTCTCATCATTTGCATTACGTCACAGTAGAATCTGCTTCAATCACCCGATCTATGAATTAAACCTATCCCAGTGTCAAGCGTTTGATTGAGTTTTTCGAGTTGCTTCGTAGTCCCTTGTATCACCTCTTGTAGGGCTTTGATAAGAAAAAACAAAGGGAGACAATTTTCCCCACGCTGTGTGTATGGCGATTTTTCGACCCCTATTAATATAATAAAGCCCGTCCAACCATAAAACACTGGATTTAATCCTCACGTTTAAGTGTGTATGTTTGACGGAATAGCCTAGTGCCGCACGTATATATCACAGATTTGATTGGTTTTCTTGACCGTTCTGAAGGTGTGTTCCTTTTACCTCCCCGGTATTAGGTTCATGCTAAATGTTTGAGTATTGTATGAAATGATTGTAAACTCACTTAATATCATTAACGTAATGGCAAATACTCTTATATTCTATTAAAATGTATGTTTAATTTCATTTTCACCATTAAAGAAATATGAATTTTTATGTAACGTTCTCGTTGGCTGTTAAAGTTAAAAACAATGGTTTTATCATATTCTGAAAAAAGGTGTTTGTTTCTTTCTTGAAAAATTGATCAATAACAACCTGTTTAAGTTACATGGTATTGGAAATTAATGAGTTGAAACGTTTTCGATACAATATGTTCATCTGGCACCTTACTTATTTGAATTTGCCCTTTATACATTGCAGACTACCACAGTACGTATACCCTTCAACAGCATACCTCTCAGCCGCAGCGGCGACGTCGCCGAGCCTCCTAGCCTCGATGCAGCACAGCAGTTTGAGCCCCACAGCGGCCACTACGGCTACCGGACAATTCATTGACTATAGTGCCTATGCTTCACAATTCGCCAACAGCGCGTACGAGTTTCCCTACACCACCTCGGCGAACGGATTCGTGACGCCTGCTGCGGCATACACCTACGCCGTGCCACCGACCATCGCCGCCGGTGGCCACGCCATCCACTACCAGCCACAGCAGATTCAAGAACGGATGCAATAATAACGGCTGCTTCAAAGAATTATAGAACAATACTATTTAGGGATGAGAATGACCAAGGAAATATAATCCTTCTCGGTGATAAATTAAGTAAGGAGAGAGAGGTTTCATTCAATCACTTGGATTCAGACTATGAACGTGTATTTTGGACACGTCAGAAAGATGTTACCTTGCATTCATTCTATCTACAAAGACTATCGAAATTGCTGCCGCCATAAATGGAACTTTTCATTTAACACGTGCGTGCGCATGCCCATTTTAACCATTGATCTCTATGCAAGTAACATACGACAGGCTGCAAAGTAATATCACTTATATATGTATTTATATGACCGGGAGCATTGAAGTATGCCAATGTGAGTTATATAAGGTGTGCGTGGGAGTCTGAGAGATGTGGGAGCGAGAGACGTAACAGGAGAGAATCTGTTACAACATCAGTTTTGTACATTCGTATATATATATATAATTATTATATCTGTATCATTAATATTATTATCATTATTGTCAAATACTTGTTTCTATGTTAAGCTTTAATAAGCTACTTTATGTTGTCAACGTAACCATACAGTTCAATTATCATGTTTACGTATAATGTATTTGTTACCATGGCTACAACGTCCAGCTGCTCAGCCTTGCCGGTTTTCAAGGTCATACAATTTTTTTCATTTTATCAAACGATCACATCAAATGTGATTTATTCTTGACAAAGGCATAAAAGAGAGAAGTCTGATGCATATTCATGAGTCTTATTGATATTCACGAATTAAAAAAGAATAATTTAATTGACTATTTGGATATGCACCAGTTCAAATCTGGTAAGGGGATACTGATATAGGTTTTAGTCTAAATATGTTATAAACGTTTAGAAAAAAAGTAGTCAATATTAATCATTTCCTACATTGTAGTAGTATTAGGTAATAAATGACCGTAATACATTGTATATATATTTCATAACTCGTCCATAAATTGATAGTAACTGACATATTTAGTATAAAATGTATTCATCCATTTTCATAATGTGTAGGCATATTAGTATTAATAAAGTATTAGAATAGTATATCAGATTACAATAGGAACTCGTTAATCCGGCTAGTAGTTAATCCGGCTAGTAGACAGCTGTTCAATGCTTCAAAACGTCAGACGATTAGTACTGGTGGGAGACGACTTAGAGTTAATGAATCTGGCTAGTAGTTAATCCGGCTAGTAGTTAATCTGGCTAGTAGAGAGCTGTCCAATGCTTCAAAATGTCGGACGGTGTTGTACTGGTCGACGACACTGCGCAACCATTTTTCAGCCATTAACTTAAGGTTTTGACCGTTGTTTCTGATTTTACATTCGTTTTGTAGCGAGTCTTGTAAGTGCTATATTGATATTACAACAAATTTAACAGCTGAATTCTACCATTGCAATCTGTCAAAATGATGAACCTTTTTCACGAAAATAATCGACACTTGAAGCATACACACAATTGTAGAAATAAGGGCTATAAGTCTAGTCTGCACTTGTCCAATGACGCACATTTTCTTAAATGATGTCTATGCAAATCGTTTTCCACACGAAAATAACAATTGTTTCCAGAATTGCAGGAAAAAATTGAGTGCGTAAAATATTTTCTAGACAGACAAAATTTAAATGAGCTACCCCACCCCAAATTAGATATGTAGTGCCTTCAGTTATCTAGCAGGAAATAAAATATTTATCTAAGGAGTCCCTGAAGGAGAGGGAACATTTATGTAAATCAAAAGCTTTTTATATTTATTTTATATTATAATTAAGATAACACGGAAATCTATGTCTCATCATGACGTCATTGAATAACATTGATATAAAGCCCCATATTTATTATGTGTTACATTATACACACTACAGAGCGAATGATAAATAGCGTAGCGTGATTGGTTCGTTCAAATTTCGAAATTTGTGACGTTGTAAGCTTGTGTAACGGTTAAGTGATGTGATAAAAGCTACACGAAGGTGATAAGGATGAGTGATACTTTGAAGTTTAAATGAGATGATGCAGAAATTGGTTGTACAGTTGTCACATGATTGTGATAAAGTTATATTTTTATTTCTATTTATTAAACTTTTTTGAATTTTGAATCTCAGTAAAGATGAAGGAGTGTGAGTTGAGGGGTTTCATCGCTAGCTTAATACAATCAAACATTGACTTGAACCCTGATCAGTTCCTCGTCCGGACACATTCACGATGCCGCTTGATAAAGAGATGTGTTCCCACCGAGAACAAAGATACATCAAATGCATATATATCAGCTCATTTATTTATTACCAAGACCGGAAGTGACGTGTTTCTCAAACAGATGGTAGTGTATTGTGGGACATTTCCTGTAGAGCTTTCCTCGTAACATGTGTCCACTGCATTCCACAATGTGCCACTCTAAACAGCTCAGGGTTACATTGACACTGTGTCGAACACAATGACGCCACGTCATTCAGTGTATCATACCATATTCATCTTTCCAAAATAAAAAATAAAACATTGAAAAAATTGATAAATAATTTGCTACAAATAACGTAAAAATATCAATGTTACAAATTTTGAAATATTAAATGTTCTTTTCCGAGGAATGGTTCATGTTCAGTCTTATCTGGATATTTAATTTAGAATAGACGGGATACTTCCAATAATGGCACACTACTAACGTCATGTTACGAGCAGGGCTTAGTTACAGAGGAGAAACATCTCATTTCCTTTCAAAATGAAACCATTCGACATTTTTCGTAGAGCTAATCTGCATATATGACTTTTGCCGAATGCTTTAATTTAACATGACTCCACCAAGATATATTTGTTGGTCTGTACTATTTATTGTCGTTACTGCTTTGAGAAGCCATCACATGTATGTAAAAAAGCAGGGGCAAAATATTTGTTATTTTATTTATTACCAAACCGTCGTTATTGTATATAGCGAATAAATATGCAAATCTGATCACGTGACTATCTAATTTACACTAATGTACAAATTTCATTTACTTGTTAATTGATGAACTTCAGTTTTCTTTTTGATGAAGTACTTCTCTGTTAGATTTATCAAACACGTAGTAATAACATTCAAATCACAGTCTTTAACAGTTAAATTTGTATCTATCTTTTCTCTCGTTAATAAATTAAATCAATATATTTATTTGCAATACAATCTAAATATTAAAAAAGATTGGTACACCTGTATTAAATTATCTTAGTTTAGTCACGTGATCAGTTTTAGAAGATGTATCATATATGTAAATTTTGTTAATCCATAGATGCATCATTGAATAAGATATATTGTAT
Organism: Chlamys rubida; assembly: GCA_032359455.1. Lineage (NCBI taxonomy): Eukaryota > Metazoa > Mollusca > Bivalvia > Pectinida > Pectinidae > Chlamys > Chlamys rubida. The sequence goes on along the minus strand of JAUMHH010151472.1, from coordinate 6,710 downwards.
GTAAATTTAAATTGAATGGCTAACTTATAAAACAGAACTAACTAAACTACGAATCATTTGACGATCAAATCTCGTCATTTATCGTAAAGTCTCGCTTAGTTATCGAACATTATTTAAGGTATTTAGTCAAATCAGTACTATACTTGAGACGGGCAAAGTTCCCGTATGTAAGCATAATTTACTGTTAACGATCAGACCATTTATTATGTTTAAATTTACCTATGTTAAAATCATGAACAAATAAAAATGCAAAATGTATATCATTGTCGATTTTATTATTCCAGCTACATGTCAAGTCTCTGGTTAGACCTTCATTAGAATCATATGTCTGAGAGAACGGGCAATGTTTCCGATTAAAGGTTTTGACACGTGATGAAATCTCCGTCACGTGCGGGCACTGTCTCTAAATGACCTTACCAGAAGGACACTGTCCGTCCGTCTATGGACATGTTAGTGTACGGACCGTCATCTGTGTGCCTTTAAATGCACACATATTTACTTTATGCTGAAACGTACTATGAGAACGGTCAAATTATCAAAGGTCAATGTTATTGTTTGTTTGAAAATTGTATCTAGGCCCTACGTCTCCATGTAGGACCTTAAGACCTCGCAGGACGAATTTTAACTGGATGAGAAGGAATTGTATATATTTTAGGTTGAGAAAAGCAAAGGTCAAGGTAACAGTGAACTGCTGAGAACATATCACGTGAAAAGTATTTCCGAACTCAAGAGTGATTCTACCTAGAGCCTAAAAGTGTCGAACATCAACTTGATTGAATTTCGGGTCAAAAGGTCACTAAGACGAAAATCCAAGATAGCCGCCATGACCGCCATCTTAAAAAACACTTTTTAAACTTCTCCAGTTCCACTGGTGCTATTGAGCTAACCATTGGTGGTGATGTTAAGGAAAGGAAGCCGACAAAGTGTTGTTATTTTTCAGCCCCGTCAAAACTTCAACATGGCAGCCATTGTGGCCATTTTGTAACATAATTGCCGCAATCATGGTTTTCCTAAACCACACCTTTTTAAAACTTTTTCTCAAGTTCCATCAGTTGGATTGAGCTGAAACTTGCCTGAAATGATCCTGAGATGGTCCTGATCAAGTGTTGTTATTTTTCGGGTCGGTCAAAAATCCAAGATGGCCGCCATGACCGCCATCTTAAAAAGCACATTTTAAACTTCTTCTCCAGTTCTACTGGTGCCATTAAGCTAAATATTGGTGGGGATGTTAAGGAAAGGAAGCCGACAAAGTGTTGTTATTTTTCAGCCCCGTCAAAACTTTAACATGGCAGCCATGGTGGCCATTTTGTAACATGACTGCGCTATGGTTTTCCCAAACCACACCTATTTTAAACTTCTTCTCAAGTTCCACTAGTGGGATTGAGCTGAAACTTGCCTGAAATGATCCTGAGATGGTCCTGACCAAACGTTGTTATTTTTCGGGTCGGTCCAAAATTCAAGATGGCCGCCATGACCGCCATCTCGAAAAACACATTCTAAACTTCTCCTCAACTTCCACTAGTGGGATTGAGGTCAAACTTGCCTGAAATGATCCTGAGATGGTCCTGACCAAGTGTTGTTATTTTTCGGGGATGGTCTGAAATCCAAGATGGCCGCCATCTCGAAAACACTTTTTAAACTTCTTCTCCAGTTCCAATTTGCTTTAAAATGCTATTCCTCTTGATGCCTAAATGGATATTGCAACCAAATATGGTCTGAAATATCATTAGGGGTGGGGGAAGAAGGACAATCGTTTCTTGAATAAATGAGGTTGGTTCGACCCCTGGGGGATAGAGAGGGCGGCGCCCCAAGAAAGGAAATTACCTAAAGTCCTGCTTTTAAACACTAAACACATAATTTAGAAACAATCATTTCTTATATAAATGAGGCAGGTTTAACCACCGTTGACAGCGGGACGGGGCTTTAAAAGGAGAAATCTATTCAGTTTTAGGTTTAAATGCTTTCTGATAGCTTTACTGACAAATAGTTACCCACTGCTGACCAAAACTACCACCATGGAAAACAACTTCTTAGAATATTTCATTGAAAGTTGAAACGTTACCATTCTCCCTGCTCAGTCTTTGTAGTCAGAAGACCGTTAGGCCCATGGGCCTCTTGTCTATTTTAATGCTTCAATTTGTCGGAATTACATACATATGGAAACGTACCAATCATTCCTATGTAAAGCATATAAACAAAGACATCGAGCGCCCGGGATAAGATTTAAAGTTCCCGGATCTCACTAGTCTCGTTCTGAATAAACAAATAGGTCGTTTCATTCTGGACACACATCACGTTTATCGTCGAGTTCTGTCTGTGTCCTAATATCTGTAAGTCTATCTATAGGTCACTGATAAAACCCACCGATAAATATCCTACTGAACACAGATAGTAGTAATAACATTCACTTATCTCAACAATGCGAGTTCAAATCGCTGTTTCATTGTGCTGGACTTGTAACAAGATAAGGTAAATAAAAACAATTCAAGTCTGTCGACAGCCTGTCGCCTGTGGGTTTCCATTGGTGACAGCACAGTGAGAAACATTCCAAGGTCATCATGTTTAAAATGGCTACTGTTCCTTTACATATTTTCTAGTGTCACGCATTTCTATCCCAGAGTGGAAGATTTTAAATGTACCTATAGTTACTCAGCGTCGTATACTATTTCACTATTTGAAGCTGTGAACCCAAAATAAAGAAATACTAGATCTGGTGTTAATAGAGAATTTGATATACATTATACATGTACGTCGATCATTGGTACACTTGTAGCACAGAGGCACAACATAAAGTATACACCTGTAAATGGCCTTTGATATGTATATAGATGTTACTTTGGAAAGAATGTGAGCTATCAATTGTCTCTGCCCCTGTGCTGCATACAGTGTTAAAGAATGTGAGCTAGCAATTGTCTCTGCCCCTGTGCTGCATACAGAGTGTTAAAAGTACTTTTATTTGGACTAGATATGTTTATGACATGTATTGATTTTATTTTCTTACAGACACGAGGTCATAAATGGCACGTGCACGAGAAACCAATGACCGGAGACTGTAACAGTGCTGGACCCCACTACAATCCCTTCATGGTGGACCTGGTACGTTAGCAAGGGAGACAACCATCGCCTAGTGAATCGGGAACCGTCGGCACTTTCCGTAAACGAGAAAGTACTTTAATAGAATATATTTTCTCGTTTACGGAAAGTGCCGACGGTTCCCGATTGTCGCCTATTAGGATTTTAATTACGCAGAGAGTGTAACAAGAAAAATGTTCATATAACGTCATGTTGTTGTTAAAGAAAATATTTCTTTTAAAGTTCGAACACATTCAAAAAGTAAAGTCAGGCAAATATCATAGCCAATTAGCCTCAAACAGTTTATGTATCTTGAGAATGTGAAGAATTTTTTTTTTCCTGTACACAGACAAATTATACTGAGTGTTCCCCTTTCAACAATCTACGGTGTGAAGCAGGCGACCTGTCCTCTAAGACAGCCCCGTACGACATCGGGGATGGCAAGCGTTTCTATACTGATGGCAACCTAAACATCATCGACGACTTCGGAGGTACGACTTCAATTTCTGATCGGAAATAATTAGGGTTTAGGTATCAATAAATCACAATCAAATACCGTTTATCCTATCAAATCATCAAAATGTTAAAAATTGCATCGATTAATTGAAATAAAAAAATATCCCATATTGACCGCTATTTTCTTACATTAACTCTGTACTGTGGTCTATATTCTACAGTGGTCGGAAGGTCTATAGTCATACACCAAGCCAACAGTGGCGGTCCCAGATATGTGTGTGGTGACATAATGCCGGAAACCAGCTACAGTGAAAGATTGAACTTCCATTTGTCAACTGCGATGGTCGATAAGTAAGTATAATCAAGTAAATGTAAGGGACAGAGTGTTTTATAGCTATCGTTAAATATGTGTCAGGGGCAGATAACTGCAGTGTATAAACTGTAATATATATGTTAGTGTATCAAGGGCAGATAACTACAGTGTATAAACAGCAATAAATATGTTCTTGTATCAAAGGCAGATAACTACAGTGAATAAACAGCAATAAATATGTTATTGTATCAAGGACAGATAACTACAGTGTATAAACAGTAATAGATATGTTATTGTATCAAGGGCAGATAACTACAGTGTATAAACAGCAATAAATATGTTATTGTATCAAGGACAGATCACTACAGTGTATAAACTGTAATAAATATGTTATTGTATCAAGGACAGAAAACTACAAGATATAAACAGCAATTAATATGTTATTGTATCAAGGGCAGATAACTACAGTGTATAAACAGTAATAAATATGTTATTGTATCAAGGACAGATAACTACAAGGTATAAACTGTTACAAATATGTTATTGTATCAAGGACAGATAATTACAGTGTATAAACAGCAATAGATATGTTATTGTATCAAGGGCAGATAACTACAGTGTATAAACAGTAATAAATATGTTATTGTATCAAGGGCAGATAACTAGTGTATAAACAGCAATAAATATGTTATTGTATCAAGGGCAGATAACTACAGTGTATAAACTGTAATAAATATGTTAGTGTATCAAGGGCAGATAACTACAAGGTATAAGCAACAATGGGTACGTAGTTTGTCAGGGAAAGATGACTCCGGTGTATAAACTACAAGTAAATTCAGTTAACTCTTTCGTGGAAATTCACTAATAAGGAAACATGTGTCAAGTACAGATAACTCTAGTGTTGAAATACTTAATGTTAGGCAGACATGTGACAGGAATAGATAAATCTAGTGTTGAAATACTTAATGTTTGGCAGTCATGTGAAAGGAATAGATAACTCTAGTGTTAAAATACTTAATGGCAGGCAGACATGTGACAGGAATAGATAACTCTTGTGTTGAAATACTTAATGTTAGGCAGTCATGTGGCAGGAGCAGATAACTCCCGTGAAATTCAACAGTGGCCGGGGCAGCTAGCTCCATTATCTTTTTTGGTTTATATAATAATAATTGGTAGATTTATGATATATATATATATGAACATATAACTAAAAGTGTGTACAACAGATTGCTGAAGAGTATGCTTCATGGACAGATTATCCCATTTGTATTAAAACAATTAAACGTTTTATTTATAAACCATAACATGGCAACGATGAATTAACACAGACAAGCAAACGTACTGACAACCTGGTTTACGTTAACGTGCTACAATGTCTATGTAAACAGGTAGTTTAAGGATATACCAGACTTCGAGAGAGGGTCTCACGATTCTCAATAGCTTTGCGATGATCTTGACATTGTGGTTGTCTGTACATTTTGCCACCAATATGTTTTTAAATCTTGTCGTTTTCGTATTTAGGTCGTCAATGATGACCACCATTGCAGCCGCTCTTCATTCCCGACCAAACAACATGGCGTTAATGCAGGTGTCCGACGGACCCGGATGTGTGGAAGTCGACGTCATGTTTACAGGTAGCTTCACCTCGTGTGATTCTTCGAAATAGAGTTATGTGTTGGCTGGACGGAGTGGTCTTTTTTTGGTAAACAGCAGCTTAATAAGTCTAAACTCCAGTACTACATATACTAGAATAGGCAGAGTAGAGACTTTTGGGGGGATTTCAATATCCTTGGAACAGAAGAAACACGGTATTGAAGAAATGAAAGCCAACTTACTACTTACCCATGTTTTGTGTCACGGTTTTAAAGGGCGTGTCGATTGAGTGGTGTTTGGAATTGTTGTGAACATATTCCAAACGCTTACTTAGCATTTTATTTCTGGAATACTGTTAAAAAAACAAAACAGGGACGTATAATCTATATAATGTCCCTGAAAAACCCCATATTAATTAGATAGATACATGATCTAGAGTCTTAAACAAACTTCTGTTTCAAAGTCAAACAAATAATTATTTATGTAGCAATAACATGACACTCTTAGGAGTTGTCAAAATAAACCTCGATTTTTGTTCACCATGCTAATTTTGATTTCCTTCCAGGAGCCAACGCCGAGAGGATGCGGACGGACCTCCACGCCATGGTGATGCGCGATGACCCGACATTGGGCGTGTACGCACCCTCCCAATCAGTCTGTGGAGCAGGTACGGGTTTACTGGGTTCTGTATCACATGTGGTATCACATGTGTGTAGGCTTCATTGTCAACCAAGGCACTCAGGAATGTCTACATTCGTGTTGTTCGGTCACGGTCTGATACGTCATGATGTACATGTAATTGTTGCATAAATAGACACTGGGTAGAATTTATGTAGGTCAGATGGTGGTCTGATATTAATATGTAAAGAGACAGGATGTTATGTAACAGCTTGACTGTGGTTACCACGCAGAGCGTATCACATTAAGTTGTCTCACTTTACAGTGTGTCAGCAAACTTTATGAAATAGATACTAGAATGACGATTCATTTTTCTGGTGATTTTCACTTAAAAAACCTTTCTCCAGTTGACTGGAGTTTATATTTAACACGTGGTGACGGGAACATGTGACGTAAGCCGAACACTTAAAAGTCTCTGAAAAAAGAACGTTCTAGTGTCAAATGTTACACGGATATGCGGTATGTTCGTGCCCTTACACGGATATGCCGTACGTTCGTGCCCTTACATGGATATGCCGTACGTTCGTGCCCTTACACGGATATGCCGTACGTTCGTGCCCTTACACGGATATGCCGTAAGTTCGTGCCCTTACACGGA
>JAUMHH010151461.1:0-19277 GCA_032359455.1 Chlamys rubida | reverse complement strand
TACTTGTGGCCGGTGCCAGCCGGCCAAAGTTTTGAACATGCCCAAAACTTTCGCCGGGTCCCACCGGGTGTAAATAAGCGCCAACGCCCTATTAACGTGTTGCCCGCTTTGATAACGAACCACCGTGTGCCCTCGCCGTTCTCCACCGTCCGCAGACATTTTCGCGCACGGTGGCGCACGGTAGGCCTACACGGCAGAGTGTGAGAGTCACTTTAGCCATCATCCCGCCGTTCTACCACCGGGTATCGAGGTAGCGCGCGCCATCACGGTAGGCTCGTAACAGCCATATCTGTAAAGTAAATGTTTTCATAGGAATTTCATTTCTGTGCAGTAAAAGTGATAAGATACAATGTCAGTTTAGTATAAATCCCCGTATATCTCTGAACGGTTTCATTAATGGAAATGGATAACATGGCTGAAGAGTAACGCAACAAAATAAAGGCTTCTTGCATTAATATTTTAGAAAATAAACTTCACATTTGATGTAGTTGACCTTTTTAAGGATGTTATAAATGAATTTTTTTTACACAATTACATTTATTTTACCAGAATTTATTTCTGCTTGATTCTATATGGAAAAAAAACTTTTATATATTAAAGGCAGACACCAGATCTGACGCATTATACTTGCTATTTATATAGATACTCTCTCCTTTAATTTTTGTATGATGTCTGTGTATTTTAAATGTTTTTGGCAATATCAAAATAAATAAGTCGTCATCGGCTCAACGTCAATTTTAATTATTCATTTTACATGTTTTATATTTTATATGATTAATAGCACGTGATATATGATGCGTGACACTAAAATTAAAATAAAATATTGATGGATTATTGATTGGTGTACTCCTTTGATTTTTTATTTCTAAATAATAAAAATAATCTTAAATTAAAAACGCTATGCGTGATTTTATGTTAAAAGGACTCTAAAACACCTACCTATAGCATCTTATTTTCGGTAACAAAAGCTCGTTTTATAAAAATAGATATAAAGGAAGTTCGTCCGAGATCTTCTATGCAAGAAATATTTTAAGTAAACTTATAAAATAAACTTAAGATATTTAAAAGATATCCTAAATGACATTTAACGATGAACAAAATAGCTAAATTACAAGAATGATAACGTCAATGATCAGGAAATATTGATACTTATATCCAAAACGAAACAATGGATCACGAATTGTTTTGCGAGGTGTATACACTGTACATTGTATATTGCTTACGTGCCAAACTTCTAAAAACACCGAACCAGGTCGAAGATCTAAAGAAAACAGTTAAAACACGAAACCAGTTAAAATACCTAAAAATACAGAACCAGATCAAGTATCTTTAAAAGGAACAGGCCAAATATGTAAAAAAAAATCATTTAAAAAACATTGAACCAGGTCAAAATATCTAAACATATATAATATCTGAGAACTATCTCATTTACCGTGTTTACTAACCCTGTCATCTCACCATGTTCTCTTACCGATTATTATAAAATCCAGGAGAGAGTAGTTAGACTCAGCTTCATTTCCTCCCACAACAGGTCTAAGGAGGATTTCACCTTCCCTAATGACTGCAGGGTTTACTCGGCTATATATTCGGAATACGTCGGCTACAAACCACCATTTAATTAAATTTTTCATGTTTTTTATTGGAATGAAAATATCTTTATTTTCTTTGCTGCCATCGGTATGTTTGTATTAAGCCCTCTCTGTACACCTGCGATGTAAGGTCTTGCGATCGTCAGTATTTCCTTCGAGCGTATGTACTCTAGTTGGAGAGTAACTTTCTGATACAGAAGTACATAAATTAGATATAACTGAATTTCCAAACGACCATTGTGTTATACAGTAGACTTGATGATGGTCAGAGAAAAAAATATATTTCCCGACTATTAGCATACACTGTCGATAATATGATAAAATGTGTTCATTACATATGCTATACAGTGTATGAACGAAGTTTTCTTTTTAAATTGTTAGAGCATCTCCACACTAGAACCCTGTGGACTCATTTCAGAAATCTTACAATTCGTGTTAGCCATCATCCCGGCGTTCTACCACCAGGTATCGAGGTAGCGCGCGCCATCACGGTAGGCTCATAACAGCCATATCTGTATAGTAGATGATTTCATAGGAATTTCATTTCTGTGCAGTAAAAGTGATAAGATACAATGTCAGTTTAGTATAAACTTCCCGTAGATCTCTGAACGGTTTCGTTAATGGAAATGGACAAAATGCCAAATTATGTAGAAACAAAACACAAAACCATATTTTAAATGTCATATTTAATTTTTGTTCATAAATTCATAGGATATCAAATTTTCTGATGCGTCATCGCGGAAGAATAATGTCTAGACGCGGTGCACAGGCTCAGCTGCGAGTCTACGGCAGCCATCTTTTTACTAGCTCGAAGTGGAGAGCCGCTAAATTTCGAGGTTCCGTATCTTCTGGAATGTGAAACTGCAGTAATTAAATGTCGAATTAGACAGGAAACCAAACGTAGCTTGAAAGGACGAAATCGCGTGAGATAAACTTATACAACTTCCAATCACTGGAGATGGATCTGTATAAGTTGTAAAACTTGTGTATTCATTTATATTATACTGTAAAAGAAAAAAGAAATTAAACTTCAAATATTTTAAAGATATCCTAAATGACATTTAATGATGAGCTTAATAGCTGCAATCACGCGAATGATAATAATAATAGTCTCAGTAATATGATAAAAATATTATTGAATAAGTTCCCATTTCATACGTAATATAATATATGAACCGAAGCTTTTGTTTTAAATCGTTAGAGCACCTCCCAAACTAGAAACTTGTCGGCTCATTTCAGAATTTTTTTAATTTATCAAAGCTCCTTTAAGAGATTACAATTATTATAGATAGATGTTTTGTACAGTTTAATAACTTCATATAACTTTCGATATGTAACATCCCCATTATGACGTCATAGCAACAAAACGGTTACGTCACAACATTTGGACAAACTGTTTGATTGCAATTTCCAGTCTGTATATATATAATTAACACAAAATGTAATTCATTGCTTTGATTGAAAATTTGGTTAAAGAAACCTCACAATCGTTCCAATTTGAGATTCTAGTTGGTGTTCCTTTGATTCATGTACTGCTCTAGATGAAACGTTTAGAAGAAACGCGCATCACACAGTTGTGCTTCTAGTACCGTGATGATACACATAAATGGTGACTTGATTGAAGGTAAGACATTCGGATGGTTGAGTTACACATCGGTAAATAGTCAGCTTTATACGTACCCTTATATACCCTAATCTCGTAAAACCCTGGTAACCAGTGATACGTACCCTAATATACCCCAATCACATAAAACCCTGGTAACCAGTGATACGTACCCTAATATACCCTAATCACGTAAAACCCTGGTAACCTAGTTCACGAAAATGTAATAGGCTAAACGCTTGAAGGGTTCTCCGTCGGATTCCAATCAAACCAAATGATATTTCAGGACTATTTGTATTGATGATGGAAGTCTGTGATTCAATTTATAAAAGGAATTCACTAAAATTAAATTACGGAGTTGAAGAAGTTGAGGGACACATGTTTCTCCTGTGTGTCGAGGCGTTACTGCCGCTCCAGTGGTATTCTAACTCCCATTGTCTCTCCGAAACTGGAGTCGCTAGTAACGGCTACGTATACATTGTAGTAACGAGGGTGTGCAGAGGGGCAGTATTTTAAAAACCATTAAAACACACAAGATAATGTGTTATCTCATAACCTTTCAATTTACATGTTAATACTCGAAACTGGAGTCGACCTATGTCATCTCGACCGTTGATTGTATTATACTCGTTTGCATAATTGCATTTTTCGGTCTTGAAGAAAAAATATAGTGTGGATTTCTCAAAACACGTGCGTCGCGAACTTTTAACAATCTTATAAGCATTCATTAAATTGAAAAGAACCATCTTAATAACCCGAACAGATTTTACAACGTTAATTAAGTTTCGAAATGGCACCCGACATTTCCGTATAATTATTTCCCCCGTCTGAATCAAACCCTACATGAGAGAGGAAGACACTTGATTTGATTATTCAAGTAAATTCACCCATGCGCACCGGAAGCCTATGAGGTGATCGGGTGTATCATGTTTACAAAGCCGGGTGGGAAATTGTGATGTGTACCGCGCCCCCTCATCATCTACATTAGAGTTTATAAGTGACTCTTACGGCATGAAATACCCGGATTTACGCCATAACACACGGCTTGTCAAAGTGAAACCAACAGACTAGATCGCGACAATTGCCCCGTTTTCGGTAATGGCGGTTGGGTTCACCTCCCCCGGACAAAGCTGTGGTTGTGGGTGATTGTTGTGATACTATCGTTTACTTAGTTCCCTTTGAAGTTAATACATTTTTTTCGACTGATCAGAGTCGTATCTGAGAATCTAACCTCTGTGTGTGTATCGATGAATGAAATAATAACATCAATATTTCAATTTTATTTAAAGAAAATATTGAAATGCACTTCGACCACTTCATCAACTTATGTTTAAAATTGCTTCTCTCCTCTCCGATACTACAGATAATTGTTATACAGTAACGTCTTTGTAGGTTAATGTTCCTATATATGTACCACCTCTGTTCCTATATATGTACCACCTCTGTTCCTATATATGTACCACCTCTGTTCCTATATATGTACCACATCTGTTTAAATATGACTCAGGATGATTGTACCCTGTATTAAGCGTCAAATCCTTACAACTATTATGATTTGATATCACACACTAAACATTATGCCGGTTGTCACGTTCTTTCTCACAACAAACGGCATGTCGCGGCATCACCCTCTTTCTTAAAACAAGCAGTGTCACACTCTTTCTAACACGTACAGTAACCGCCCCCATTCATTCAATCTCCTTAGTTACCGGTCTCTCAGGACCGTGTCCTGCGTTACCGGTTTTCTGGGTCATGGTTCAATTAAGGTTATATCCGGTCCACCTCGTCACCACCAGTGTCGGTTTTTTCTGTGACACGTGCGGTATACCGGAAGTACTTCCCGTCTGACCATCGGTATCGATTGATTAGAGTGATTCCCCTGTTGTTTGTGTACTTGTGAGCCAATAGAGTATGCATTAGTCTAATTAAATGGCGGGGAGCTATCCCTGAAGGAATACAGTGACACAGTCGTTGGCAGGTATGCACGTGCGTTGTACTCTCAGGGTCGTGATAAACGAAGTGACTGATTTTGTTTTATTCATGTTAATGTAGCGAGGGTGTCTGGCCTTTATAATAAATAATGGTCGATGTGTCCAAAACTAGGAAAGATGAAGGTCACGTGAGCACTTCAATCCACGATTTACTAACGGCTGAAAGGTTCGTAAAACTAACATTTACTCCTGGGTACAATTAATGAAGGATGAATGTTGGCATTTCAGATAGTATTGTACGTTTCTTGTGATACTAATTGGATTTTCTTCTTAAGTAATTGATCTACTGTAAGCCGTGTTTAATATAAAACATAGACTGGAGGAGATACCGGCGTTCTGGGATTACATTTACCTTGAAGATGGACATTTTATTTTCTTGTTTCTAATTTTAATTTCGATTACATGGCTAATGTCTTTCTTGTTTACTGCTCATTGTTTTTATCCCGTCTCCATTTCTTCTTTTTAATGTTCCAAACCAGATTTAATCTGAAGCAAAATTGGATGCAGCGCGTGCGCTGATGTGTTTGTGATGGCGTTTTCGGGCTCTCCGCTCTACGGTAACCAAGGGGACCATAACTTGAGAAGCGGATGTGTAAACTCCTGTCACACCTTGGCGGAAATGACGTGACTATCGTCATTTGTACACACGTTTGGTGCATTTGATCTGACGTCCACACCGTATCTGCCTGTACGGGGTCCATGGTTACTTGGTATTAATTTAAACCTGAGCATACACAGCACAACACAGCCGAGGGAATTATACCAGTGTGACCGTGCACGTCGAACCTGAGAATTGTTTGGTCACGTGCGCCATTATGCAATTAGGGAATATTTTGTTTGCATATTTTCAATAAACCTATTTCATTTCATGTTTGATTCCACTGTAGAATTATACAGGTCCTGTACCGGGAAAACAATTCCATTATACATACACTCGTCGGCTTTGCGTTCATCAGATACAGAAATCTTTTATTAATCCTTCTAAGAATTCTAATGATTCCCCCCCCCCCCTGTTGTTCTAATGTTTCTAATTATTTCATCGGTACTCTAAGAAATAAAGAAACGTATGGCTTATATAAATATGCCGGTAAAAGGGACAAAACAACAAATTATTACACAAAAACGTCAATATGTACAGGACAATTGTTAGTGGAAAGCTATACCGCAAATAGGAAGTAATCAAACACATTAACAGTCAATATAAATAGGACAACTGTCAATGGAACGCAATTAATCAAACACATCAACAGTCAATATAAATAGGACAACTTTAGTGGAACGCTTTACCGCCAAAACAAAACTAATCCAAGACAAGAACCGCCAATACTAAAAAAACAACTGTTAGTGGAACGCTTTACCGCCAAAACAAAAGTAATAAAACACAGCGACCGTCAATATAAAAAAGACAACTGTTAGTGGAACGTTTAACTGCAAAAAAAAACAAAAAGTAATCCAAAACATCGACCGTCATGAAGCCTTTTGGTACGTTAAGCTATTTTAATTATAGTAATGTATGATTTTCAACTGATTATTGGCGATGTAGCAATTCGTCCGTATTCCCGACTCTTTAACGATATCATTTCGAAAACACACACGACCTGAAAATAATGACACTGGTGATCGTCTCTGAACTGTTAAGAAAAAAACTGTTTTGGCAGAAATTGGTTTTAAATGTCGCTGTGACTATAATTTGCCGTTCTGGTTTAACTCCACTTTCGGGAAAACAACCATTCGTTTGATTGTTTTTGTTTGTAAGAGTGCGGAACGCAATCAATAAAATTAAGAAATAGCTTGATTAGGCGACCCTCGGCTTAGGATACAGTACGTAGCGGTTATCAGTAATTTGGTACAAAATGAGCATCTTGCATTGTACTGGATATTACGTCATATATGGTGTGATTACTTTCTGGTTGCATCATACAAATTATTTGTAATGCTGGAGATGTATGTACAATGTATTGTTGATATTAACTGTTCTAGCTGTCTTGGTATATAAAAGTTCAGAAACTTCTTCCGATCAAGAGAATAAATTATTGGGTGAAAGTGTGGAACATCCTAGTACACATGTGCTAACGAGGAATGTGCATCTGAAGTATTTTTCCATTCTTATTACTTTAAGTTAATTTGTAAAATTAAAAAGATTTTGTAGGGGATTCAAGTTGGAGGTTGATATTGAGCTGTGAGACTTTAAAGGACAAAAGGGTGTCGGAAGTAGCTCTTTGTGCAGGCAAGTTAGTTCAGTTAATGACGTGCACGGAAACAAGAAGTACTTTAGAATATCCGTGTGTGCTGGTTTGCCTATACCACCTGATGTTCCTTTGTTATTGTCCCTGTCCCTCCTTGTTACTACAATATATACATGTTATAATGGGCTGCCGGATCAGGTGCACTTTACGTGCTCGTGTATAAGGTTCCTGACTGCATGACGTCCATGATAACTTCCGGATGTCTGAAGTGACACGGATCGTACGTGGTCTGACTCGCGTAGACGCTTGTTGTCTATACTTTTATCTCTGTGTTATCTACTTAACTCCGTAACCTAACGTTCCAGTATATCAGAGAATCCCTAATATAGTTTTACACTCACCAATGGTCCCGCTTTATAGTCCATTTACCATCAGTCGACGAAATGCCAAAGGTCGTTGTCAGGGCAACGAAATTGCTTCTTTTCCCATATATAGAGTATCTGTCTTGATTATATTGTTGTGTAAGTGTACGGCAGCTGGACAAACAGATTAACGTTTCGCTTTTGTTGGCATATAAAACGTTCACCAACGACAGGAAAAAGCAACAAGTCTGCAGATTATGACTCTGTGAATGCACTGAAGTTGATTACAACGCTGTCGCCTTATAAGGGTAAGGTAGAGCGACCTTTATGTTTACTGAAGTTACTTGTGTAGTCAATTATTGTGAACAAAAGAGATACTTATTGATAATTAAAATGAAATTGACAATCTGTTTATGGTACGAACTTTTGTGAAATGATAATTTGGTCCGTTCAAGTAGCCTTCTTTGTTTTCTATCGTTCCCTATGCTAGTTTTTTTATTTAAACAAACTCAGGACCTGCAACCCCGACATATACTCGAAAAAGTTTACTTTGACTACAAAATAAAAGTGTAAATTCCATGATGGCACGTGAGACATTGCTCTATTTTATTGTTATAAGTGATTTTCTGGGGGTGAATTTATAGAGTTTCTTGGTTAAAGCCTGGTTGAGTGGTATAAGCTACCTAGAGCAGATCAGTAAACACGTGGATCCTGGCAAACCGTGCTATCGGGGATAGACAACTCTCGGCAACAAAACGACCGCTCTATAACAGGGCGCTATTGATCTGACGTTGTATTTTCATATCGTCTAAATATTGGTTTGACCTTGTGTGATGTCAGGTAATCGATGTCATCTTTGATTGATTTCTGTGAGCCGTGGTCGTAGCTTCCGTTCCTGCTTCGTCTGGGTCGACTCCGTAACGTAATGTTTTATAGCATTTTAATTGTCTACCGATTAATACCTGACGGAGGCTCCGTAAGGATCTGACCGGGGGCCCCACAGGGAACTGGTCAGAAAGAAAAATTAAAAGATGCAAAATTAATATTCACAGCAAGGAAAATAGTTTGTTTTCCGTTCAGCATTGTATTCTGATCAGATTAGCAAAGCTCTGGTCTTGATCGCCTGATAATTCACACATGTGAATACTTTACTTTATAGATATTGTATGTGTCTGTGATTTGGACAGTTCAAACATACACTTCAGCCTTTGACAACCACCGCGCGGCGTACGTATGTACTGTAATTGTAAATTGATGTTGCTTGCACTTACTGATGCTTTCGTGACGTAACTGACAGAAAATCGATGCTGTTCTATTCCTTTTAATGGTCAATTTCAATAGATGGTCAATTACACCAGCAACATGCCCACTTCCCCCAAACTGACATCTTTATGTATACATTCGTTACTATCGACGTAACTTTCCAACATTTTCTGGACCAAGATTGAATTCCGCCTCATTTCACCTCGAGACGAGCCCCACTCGCCCTGCCCCGGTACCATAATAGCTCCGACAGTGCTTCTCTTTGAAATCTTAATTGGCTGTGAAACGGCAAGGTTCGACATGAAACAGTGCTACCTAATTGCCGCCATTTTTTTTATTAGTATTGTATTTGAGGAGGAAGTGCTTTTTCTACCCATAAACGAATCATACGAAAGTACGGCTGGGTAACCGTTTCTACCATTGTGACAGCCAATGTCACGCCTAGCACGAAAGTATTGTCAGTTTGCATTTGTGTTCCCGTGAAGCATTTAAAGATAATTTACAATATCATCAACGAACAGGAGATATGTGAACCACAACAAACTCATTTCAAGATAGTTTAGATCTTTTTTACTTCTTGAACATTTTGTGAATAGAACAAGTTAAAATTCCGCTATGTTTACTCGATGCTGACAAGGCCTCAGAGGGCCAAACTCTACATGTGTTCCATTGTGTGTGAGTGAGGGCATCAGATGCGCGGAGTTGGTGATGCTCATTACGGGAGTAGAATCCTTACTTTACTGTTCTAGGCGGATACCAGGAAGCACCTGCTCATAAAGCTACATAATTAGTTCTTTTTTAAAAGTTACTTTATTATAATTTAAACCGAACCTGAGGTGCTAACGAAGTCTAAGATATCTTGTAGCTTTGTTTACGGAGCTGTGTACCAATAACTGTTTGTCCTATACCTATATTTCTGTATTTCTGTACATCAGAAGCTTTGAATTCTGTATTAGTGTGAGCGGAAGTGTGTAGGTGGGGTTTGTGAATTTACCATATGCAACGAATAAGCTAGGCAAATAAAACAAAGCAACGAAAAGAAAACTGATAACTTTTTCCATCGCACCCACAGGGGCCTGGGAATTAATCGCAGTGTGTACAGTGTATGTTTGGTCTGACCTCTTCCAAGGTTACGGTGCAACTATTGGTCGTATTAGGCGTTAAAAATTAACACTCGGTGAACATGCCTCATCCCGGCAATGCAGAAAAGATGAAGACCGTAAGTCTAAAATTGGACCATGTAAGCTAGTTTTATCGGCTACGAAATCAAATGTCTGTTTATTGTATAAAAATGAATGGTGTTGTTGGAAAAATTGGGTAGTTTTTTCTGCTTTTTTATATTTCCAAGCAGAAATCCGGGTCCTCCTTTATACACATGTCTTGTCGATGTTCGTGAAACCATCACCACTGCTCTCGCGAACATCTTCGTGAAGTCTCTTGTATATGGGTAAACCTCGAGGAGTCCCGATAGCACGCCTTTATCATGCCTACGCCTCTAAACCAAGTCAGTCACATTAACATCTTTTACATGATAATCACGTGTAAGATTTGATCTTTGGGGTAGGATCATTTCATTGTTAGAATATTTGTTTCTTTGTATTTTGTTTCGTTTTCATAATTCAATCAAAACGCCAAATGCCGCCAAATATTTGTAACTGCTATTTTTAGGGGACGCGTCTCAAATAGACAGATCAGCGGTTAACAGACAGGTACGGTATAAAAAGTAACAAACGTACTTTCAAATTAAAACATTTAAATCCTCAGTCACAAAGGATGACGTTTACTCAAGGTCTCTATTTTTTCTATGTTGCTAGTCTCGGGGTTCACGTACAAGTGGGCGCATTATTTGCTTTTGTTATTTGACGTAGTTATCTGGAAATCTCAAGTTTATTTTCAATACTTACACACGTTCTCTCTCGGTGGGCGGCGACCCGGGAATGGTCATTGCTTTTAATAATGTTTAGTTTCAACAAACAACCAGTCGCGGGAAATGACCATCGGGTTCCTTACGGAAGTTGATGTCCGAAAGCATAGTCAACTTACAGCTGTGTTCGTATACAAATTCTTTAAAAGAACAAGAAAAAACTTTAATTTTGCCGTAAATTTGGTAAAACGCAAATTGTGTGTTTCGTTTGTTGAATAAAGATCAGACAGACACGGCTCAGATTGTTTCAAAACGAGTAAGTCTGTCTTCAATGAAGCTAACTAACAATAAGTATGAATGTTTCTGTTAGTGGAGTAGGCGGGGCGGAGATCCCCCTACAAGTGTTGGGGAGGTGAAGTCGAGGTTAACCCAGGTAGATACAGACTTTGTAGACTAATTGGTGTAATTTACCTGTCCGCGTCATTGTATCCCCACAATCAGTACAGGTAATACCAGTTACTTATTGGTACTCCCAATCAATCAAAGCCACCAGAGAGACGGAATGATTTCTTCCGTCAAACTGGTTCCACTATTATGTTCCATACTTTATCGACTAGATCTTCCTGCTCAATCTGAGTCTCTCTTACTCTTTAATTAGAGCGTTTGATCTTAAGACGTCATTATATTTGACCTAAAATCAAAAATGGAGATTATTGATGGAGATAGGTTTTAGCGAATGTCAATATTTATATTTGGTTTGCCTTAATCGCCCTATCTACGGCAATCATTGCCGCGTTGTTGGAGTAATCCTTTGCTATCTGATCAGAGAGTAATTTGTAGGCTAGCGTGCAATCTTGATTATCGTTACGCCATACTTAATCGTCAGTACGCTCACTACAAAAGTCTTTACTGACGTAGGAACAAAACTCTATCTCTCATGTCGTTGAATGTAGCTGACCTAGCCTTCATATCGATTTGTTTTAAATCCCAGATATTTGTTTAGATTTGATAAGTAAGTCATCCGTTCATCCCACTGATTAAGGTGTGTAGCAAAGACATTGAAATATAAGTAAAATCATTGGTGATTATAAGTCACCAATTCTCCATCATGGAAAGACATTCCGACTAGATGACAACTTTATCTTGAATGCTTTTTGTGCGTTTTAGACGAGATAATGTGGAGGTCGACAGATTGAGTAAAAACTGTTCTGAATTGCAACATACCATTCATTGTCTTTTTCATGTGTGTATTATTGTATTTGCATGTAATATCGGTGGTCTACGTAACCTGATTTGATGTTCCCTTGCTTTCATTCTATTTTGGAATGTATTAATTTTAATCGCATGATTTCTTTGACGAAATTGAATTTTGAAATTTTGCTCAATCCAGTTTCCTTTCTATAAACAATAGTGAAATAACATTGTATATCCTGTTATGGCACGGCCTCTGTTAAAATAAGGCATTTTCTACATTCCTGTGAGGTAGCGGATTATATTCCAACAAACGTATTCTTTGTGCAGCAGTCTATGTGTCACAACTGGTCGCTATTTAGTAGGATAGCCTTTGACTCCGATCCTATCAGGTTAACACTGTATGGTGACTCCACTCGTATATCGCCAAACCCCTTTACAACACCAAACGTTTACTGGACAGAAAATGGGAATAGATAACAACACAACTGATGTATTATTGTTTACATGTCGATGGGCAGTGTAAGTGACAGATAACTGAATCTTAAGACATGATCTGTCCATCTTAATCCATCTCTATGTGTCGCCATTTACGTACTTTTCCCATATTTATTATAAATATTTGGTTTCATTTATCTATAGTTTTTTCCCAGGCGTCAGCAATTCACACGCACAGGTGGTGCATGAACCCGGAAATACCTCCACGGCATAACTTAGTACAGCCTTATAATGAATCCACCCGAACAATGAAATAAACTTCTAATTTTCAGCAATGTTAGATGTACACAATGTCACCTTTGACTCGCCCTTTCGGGCGTGTAGGTATATGTTACACCAGTCGCTCCCATCGCGTGTCTACACCGTATGTAAATGTCACATGACTGTTAGTGTGACCGGGGTATAGTTGTTGGTCCGTTTGCAATACCTCGACCTTTGACTTGGTATGAACTGCGCGCACGATCAACGTTAAAGAGTCAATTCAGGGGGAGTAACTCTTACAGATGAAAATAAATCTGTCATCAATGTACAGATCCTTGTGTTGGATTTTATTTATTATTACATCAGTGAATAATTGGGGCGTAATCTGGTATTTGTTTATACCAAACAAAGCTTCATCTTGTAAACAAAGAGTTCAAAAACGATCATAAAGAAAGCTTTTTCATTCACCACCGACATTTTGCATGTGTATCTATAGTATGTTCGGGTGTCGTTGCCTCTGATCATGGACTATTAGGTAGCACCCCGTGCACTGACCTATATTGTTTACGTTACTTTTCTATGTTAACTTATATTGTTTACGTTACTTTTCTATGTTAACTTATATTGTTTACGTTACTTTTCTATGTGATATGCTGGTTGTGATATCTACTGTACGACACCCATCAGATGAACTGATATACCCGGTACCCTCACTGGTTGTCTGATGCTGAAATACGTGTTTACTGACAACCACGCTGACAGATTGTTCACCAAGCACCTCGAACAGATACCTAAAGGTTACAGTACTTACTTAACAGTTCGGGTGATATTGGCGGATGAAATATGAATTCATATATACATACATTAGTGTACTTTGTTCACAGGTACTAGCCTCGTCTGTCAATACACCTATAATATAATCAAGGTTGCTAACTCCGTCCCCCTAGTAAAATGATCCAGTTACAGAAAACGTGCGATTTTGTCATAACCGTTCATGGTTTGACGCCGGGAGCAGTCTAGATCGACCAGAAAATATTGTTTCTTCAATTTGATGTATGATTTGCCATATATCATGCAGTATAATTTTCGGTAGACTTCATGAAACATCGAAAAATGGTCGAATTTCAGTTGGGCGGACACTGTGCTGTCCACGGGATGACACGCTAAATCCCTATTGGGTAGCGCAAAACGCACGACATGTCGGTACAGTGTTTCTACGATAGGTAACAAACTTACTTGTATGATAGTTCATGCCCTTACATTATTATGTCGGACGCCCGAGTCCAGTTTTCAAGCTGGTCGGGCTGACGATCGGAAATCAGAACAGAGCCTGCCATTTTCTCTAACTTTCGTGACCTCGGCGCTGGTTGGCTTCTAAATTTAACGGACCAATTATTATATTATAATTGATTATATTATAGGTGTATTGACAGACGAGGCTAGTACCTGTGCTTTGTTACATGAAAGTTTCCCTACGGTGATCAGATCAATCCCCCGGCAGGTGTCGCTGTCCGATTACCTTCCGTTTTATCATGTCGCCGTCACTCACACGAGAATATCGCACCTGTCGCTACAATCCACCATCACACTGGATTCAAGTCTTCAGGCAGGGTGACGGGTCCTTATTTTCCTGAGAGTTTGTGTGTGTATGTATTTGTGAGGGGATGGGGTGGGGATGGGGGCAATGCTTCTGATACAAGATAGACTCGAGGCTACCTTAGTTACAGTGTATATAGGCGTGTTATATAGTTTAGGTCCAAGTATAGTCGTCGTTAAATAATCAAAACAAACGATAGTCACCTTTTATGGAAATCATTAGATTTCTTCTTACCGATCACATTTTTTTATTTAGAATATATAAAATATTGATCAAATGTAAAACTTGTACCGGAATAATCTTACGTATTGTATTACTTGTGAACAACTGTCCACGACACTGTATTCGTTCACGACACTGTATTCGTTCACGACATTGTATTGGTTTACGACACTGTGTTCGTTCACTACTTTGTATTGGTTTACGACACTGTATTCGTTCACGACACTGTATTGCTGTAGAACACGTGCGTATATGTATGTTATTACTTTCGATGACACGTCAAGGAAATAAACTCAAAATGATTTTAAAATTTTAAAAATAATCATTATTATTGATTTTATCAAGGAAGAAACCCCAAGAGTGGAAATTTACCAAATTCATATCATCAAAATGACATGATGTCATACTTAAAATTCCATGGTTAGACAATTAAACAAGATTTACCCTCGTTATCGCCGATCATCACAGCTCAACTGTTACAGTCGTGTTGAGTTATCACGTCATTTGTACAATCAAAGCTTATAGATGGCGCTACATGTACTATAGACGTGCTCCGTAATGATCACCAGTTGGCGGTCGTACACAGGCGGCACTTTTAAAACGCTGATTACATTTGAAAAGATTCATGTTACCCATGGGGCGATTGTTACGAGGTGTTTTAATTGTTTTTGTTCCACATTAAAATATTTTTCAGCTATTT
This sequence comes from Chlamys rubida, assembly GCA_032359455.1. Taxonomy (NCBI): domain Eukaryota; kingdom Metazoa; phylum Mollusca; class Bivalvia; order Pectinida; family Pectinidae; genus Chlamys; species Chlamys rubida. The sequence continues at coordinate 4,010 of JAUMHH010151461.1, read as the reverse complement.
AATCTAGAAACGCTGCGAATGAACAATAAAATAATCCATAAGAAAAAATATGCATCGCTTTTTGTTTTATTTTGTTTGTTCGTTCGATCATACAAAAGCTAATTAGGTTATATGAGATTGGAGACTGAAGGCTGGCGGGGTGTCGCATGTAATGTAGGAATCGCTCACACTTCCGGAACACCTGATGTAGGAATCGCTCACATTTCTGGAACACCTGATGTAGGAATAGCTCATACTATCGGAACACCTGATGTAAGGATAGCTCACACTTCCGGAACACCTGATGTAAGGATAACTCACACTTCCGGAACACCTGATGTAAGGATAGCTCACACTTCCGGAACACCTGATGTAAGGATAGCTCACACTTCCAGAACACCTGGTGAAGGAATAGCTCACACTTCCGGAACACCTGATGTTAGAAACGCTCACACTTCCGGAACACCTGATGTAGGGATAGCTCACACTTCCGGAACACCTGATGTAGGACACGCACACACTTCCCGAACACCTGATGTAGGACACGCATACATTTCCGGAACACCTGATGAAGGACACACTCACACTTCCAGAACACCTGATGTAGGACACGCATACATTTTCGGAACACCTGATGAAAGACACGTTCACATTTCCGGAACACTTGATATAGGACACGCTTGCACTTCCGGAATACCTGATATAGGACACGCTTGCACTTCCGGAACAACTGATATAGGACACGCTCATACTTCCGGAACACCTGATCTAGGACACGGGCACATTTCCGGAACAACTGATGTAGGACACGCATACATTCCCAGAACACCTGTTGTAGGACACGCACACACTTCCGGAACATCTGCTGTAGGACACGCTCACACTTCCAAACGACTGATGAAGGACACGCTCATACTTCCGGAACACCTGATATAGGACACGCACACACTTCCGGAACACCTTATGTAGGACGTGCTCACACTTCCGGTTGAAATGGTTCAGTCACTGTTTATTTAAATATAACTTACTGTGCGTTTCGTTGTCGTCAGGCGTACTACTACCCGATCAATATTACTAATAGGATCGAATTTTATCAAGAACTAAAGAATTCTACAATTAAACACCAGCAAGTAAGTTCCAGTTCTTTATTACTTTAAGTGAATCATCTGTTTCAAAAGTGAAATATTTACAGTTTTTACAATTTTTACATACAATACAATACCACACCAACACTCTACAAACATTACGGAGAGTGTGACCAATCAAGTTAATTGGTTTCTTCTTACATTTGCCTTTTTTATGTATTTGGCCAAATTTTGTGTTATTTACATTAAAAGATTCCATCATTTTACACATACTTTCCATTTTTATTTAGAATTTTTTCAAACATTTAATTCACAAATCAGAAAAACATAGACATTTCAACATAAAATGAAACTTATTTTCAACACCATTTCAATTACAAAGCAAAAACAATATCAACTACATTTAAACAAAACTGAGACAGTGGTCCAAAGCTTGTGACAGAACAGTATGTACTATTAACTAGGGAGGTCAACCAAACGAACCCCCACCAGAGTTTAGTAGCATTCGTTTGAGGTCTTACAGGACCTGTGTTACAGGGGGTGATTCAGCTGTGAGAGGTGACAAAAAGCGCTATCGCCATTGGACACTTGACTAATGATGGATTACAATAGAACGACACATCCTATTGGACAAGTGCCATCCGAGGTCAGCGAGGTCACACGGGGTCACATACACAGAACAACAATTGTATATTTACCTTCTCCTGTCGCAGTGGTCATATATTTTCTACTTGTTGCCGATACATATTTGTGAGAAATCTCAGATTTCAAATAATATTTAATTCTTTTTAAACGATTTAGGTGAATAACGAGTGCCCGCCCCGAGTCGATACAGTGTGGTGTGGAGCTCGGGTTTACTGAAGAATTAACGACTCTGTCCGGCACGGGGCTGGACAATGAAGACGGACGACTGCTTACAAATGCAGACAAATACGATTCTGAAAAATCACTCCGGACACTCGTTGGCCATTTTACTGGTTGGGACCCCCCGTGCAGGACCAACGATGACGGTCTGAAAAATTGGATTCCCAAGGTCAATGGTTGTCGGCAGGTGGTCATCTATTTCGTCGGTACCTACGTGGCTGTCCCCAGGTCCATTGATGTATTGGTCAGTCCGCGATCTCGTGCAACCATTTATCACGTGCCTCGAAGTATTAGACCAATTCCCGCCACCATCACTGACAGAGCTGTCTGACGTCCGTGAGAACCCATACATAAGTCTGACGGTTTATAGTGTGTGGTTCTCTAGCTTCTCTTCAAAAAAGAAATATTACTGACTGTGCTTTCCTAAATATTTTTAATAAATATGTTTCGATTTTTTTTTATGTTTTCCAATGTGATCGTCTATAACGAAGGAAATATGATCTCTGTGAAGTATTTCATTAATTACAAATATAGTTGTCTGTTTGACCTTCCTCGTGTCCTGAGAGTCGAAAACCCTTCGTTCTTTCTACAGGTATAATTGTTTCAATGCATACATTTTTATGTTGTGTAAACAAATCTTTTTGCTGGACTTCATCATAATTTACTTACTATATTATATTTTTGTGAATGAAGCGATTAGTAATTTGCCTAATCGAGTATACATATATGTTACAAGTAAATTCTAAAATAACAAACTTGAGACTAACAAAGACATATGGAGCGGTTGAAGGTTGGGGTTCGACTTTCTGTATGCAGCAGCTATTGTAATTGTATGAACAATCACCCTTGTTGCTTTGATACTGTATTATTACATGTAATAATTACCACCATGTCATTCATATGTATTGCTTCAATTCATTGTGGCACAAAGATGTAATGTCTATTGCAAATATAGATATATGTCACAATATCGAAAAACTCACCATAAAGTCTATAATACATGGTCAGTTTGACACGTGTATGTTTTACTGTGTATCACTGGCACCAGACGGACCATTGTGTGTACAATATCTAACAAAGGTATTCACAAGGTATCTGTGTTAATGATAAACACACGCAAACTGTTTCTGCATTATTGTTTCATTATCACCTACATTTTTAGTATTAAAACCAATTATATTCTATAATAATTTGTAAATAGTTATTTCAAATATATACACAGCATATATATACACCATATAAATACAAAATTAAAGCAACAAATACCTAGCTATCTTTCTCGTTTTATAAAGGCCGTATTATACAAGGTTATTAAAATACTTGTTTTTTCACAAATGTCTTATCCTTTTCCGAACTCGTTTTGGGAAAAAATCATACTCTGTATTCGACTTTGGTTAAACAAATGAAGTCCCATGAAAGCGAGATATGTTCTGTTTACAAACATTTTATACTTCTCTATGATTCTACGCACTTACTTATAACGAGTACCTTTTGTCTTGACTCGTAATAACGAGATAATATTGTTTTTTTTCGTGTGTTACTAGGCCTAAACAGCTTTCGTGATAAAGCGCTCATTCCCGGATTTTCCGTACACTGAGGAACACAGATACCTTTGTTTACATCGCCCGTTTATAAAGTATTTTATTTCAGGTTTATCTGTGAAACATACAAGGTATCATATAGGCATCCTCGATATCAAGGGGTTACGTTCACATTCGCTCTCTACAGTGAGCGTAACCCCTGGATATTGAGGATGGGGTGCAGAGAGCGAAAGTGAGCGTAACCCCTGGATATCGAGGATAGTTGTGCGTTAATGACATATTGTCTAAACACTTAAAATACTATGTAAGGTTTATAGTGCGTAGAAAAGTTGTCCATTCCAGTTCCCGAGAAAAACACTACGTATTGGAATCAACAATACCAGTATATGTCTTAGGGAAACCAATTGTAGAGTCAATGTCAAAATCTGTACACGTGATCACGTTATAAGGACTAGACTTATGGGATGAAATATTATCATTGTTCGAGGGGAGGGAGTGAAGTGGGGTTTGGTAATGAATACACACTCTTCCAGCTTAGGGG
>JAUMHH010151450.1:0-19279 GCA_032359455.1 Chlamys rubida | reverse complement strand
ACCAATGCATTTGTACTACAATGTATATCAGAGTACATTATCAACACTAAAAGATTTGTTTAATCATAACTATACCTTGTACGGTGGGGACATGGAGACACACTATATGAATTGTTTATATTTTGTTTGATGATTTCAATGACTGTACATAAAACATACCGAAGTTGTAAGGAGAAGGCTTATATAGGCTTGGCCTGATGCCCTATCCCTTTGCATATCTTTTGGAATAAAATTTGTTGAAATGAGAAAGGTTTAGGTTATAAGAGTTCCTTGTTTTTCAATATAAATATCATGTTTCCGTCCCAATGACTATGTAAACTTTACTATGGTTTCTTCAGTCAAGTGGCCTGCTTTCCCTTTCCAGTTTGGAGCATTTGGGGACTTAACAGAACCGTAAGACTTAAATTGACAAATAATATTAACAATTAAAACAAACTAAAAAATCGGCCATACAGGATAGGACCGATTATAGATATATTTGATCATTTTACTTTCATCCGCAAATATGTCTCCCACCATATTGTGTCCTTCACTTGTTGTAAAAGTATAATTCTTTATAATTTTATCGCAAGAAAATGGATTTTTGATATTATTTCAATTATCACACTTGTCTTTGAAAAGTAAAAACATTGTCATATAAATTAAGTGCTAAAACAAGTGGCAACATCCTAATGCTTATATATAGGATTGTATTGAGCAGCAACTTTACCAAAATAGTGTTTAGGGGTTGAAAAAAAATACATGTCCTTTCAAGTCCTTCGGGTCGTGAACTATTTATTTTTTAACAATTCTGGTAAAGCAGCTGAAAAATAAAATGCCATTTGTGTTTATCCTTATAAATGATAATAAATTAAAAGAAATGATTGACAACAGTAGGACACGCCTACTGCACGTGAATAAAGCAGAGTCAATGTAACGGCTGACTATACACTATACTAGAGAGTACGTAAAACTGGTGGTAATGTTACCACTGAGACAAAGGGTACTAACTGAAAGCGTAATATTGTACAATTCCGTCTTGTTTATGTCACGAGTGTTTAAAAGGTCATAAGAAATTGTGTAGGTGCTGTCAATAACAATAGCTATGCCGTCCATAAGGCATCTTCCTCTCTGTTTAATTGGTGTACTTTCAACGCTTGGCCCCATTTGTAAACAATTGAAAAATATAAACAAACATAAGGCTGCAATAATTGCATTGAAAGTGTTAGGAACCAATAAAAACAACTTTTTGCAGGAAATCGTAAAGAATTAATTAATTGCGCTGGGTCCACATCCGTATCGAGTCAATGTGGACTTTGCCCCGGACATATTATGCAGTTATTAAGAGTGTAAAGTCGACTGATCCAGATCTGTGTTATTACCTACTGACATGGTGCCGCTGTATGTAAGGCTAAGCAGTAGAGAACAAAACCAGCTACCATGGCGTATGTCATCGATTTTACTTCAGAACACATTGCCTTTTTTACCTGGCACGTTTTAAATAGTCTTTTTATAAAGTTTACCTTTATTCATATTCTGCCCTAGATTTGTCGATTTTTTGTTCAAGCTACATTTTTTTCGCATATAAGTATCTTTTGTTCCTTTTTATATGAGAAAGTTTTTCTTGTCTCATTTACATCAGATTTTCTACCCTGACTAACCAAGAAGTTCGAGATTCGCAGGCCTCTCGGCGAGCATTCCACAGCAGTCAGTAACGTACCTCCCTCCCTCGGAGTTAACACGTCAACGTCGATAGTCTACCCCCGAGCCTGTCAGCATCACACTGAATGCAAATGACACAAAGAGGATAAATAGTAGTCTATTGTATCTCTATTTCAAGTCTTTGAGACTAAATGAAATGCATATGCTTCCCCAAAACATTGTTGAACACTGGTTTTGTTATTCATTTATGTATTTATTTATTTATTTCATTAGTTTTCTTGTTTCATGTATATTTTTTTATAAAAACAGAATAATGCCAATATCACGTGTCTCCTATTTGTATGAATATACTCTATGTTTCGATTGTATAAGTCCAGTGTGTTACACCATCCCTACCTAACAGTGGGCGAAACCACGTTTACCGACAGTTTGACAAGTAGGTGTCGATACCCGCCAAGATAACGGATACCCACTTAGGAATTAATTACAGTAATTTGATATTTATCATACGTATACGTGGTTTATGCCAATATAAATCACATTAGAAGTTTTATAACAACTCGTGGTGACATTATTCAGCGATCTGTATAAAATGTATACTGCCTTGTTAATATACGAGAGACGAATGGGTTGTATACTTAGTAACGTAACACATATATAGTATATATAGTCAGCATGTTGAGTCTAAGGCTATTGAAACCACTTACCACAGGTAATACAAGTACGGCAAAATCTTTGACAAAATCAGAAGTCTCGCCAGTCCCTGCTTCATTATATTTGATAGCAAACATGACATGCAGTAAATAAATATGAAGAAAATAAGAATTCAAAACCGGTTAGTGATGTGATGTGTGAAGTCAATCCAAACTAAGATATCGCGCTGTTTCACATGAAATAGAGACAGGAATTCTTTCAATTAATATCAAATAACGAACAACAGTAGAATTTAGCCATGTGGTCAAATACTTCCGTTCCATTCCAAACCTGATTATAGGAATGTAATCGATAAACGCAGGATATTACTATACCTCAGCTTTTGTGAAGGTAATATGTAAATGAAAAAGACACCGAAACCCAAGGGCTGTTATGTCTCGCGAAATTGTCGTAAGCGATAATAGCATGGCAAACTAAAGAAAGGAGACCCGGAACAAGAACGGAGTAGACATTGAAGCAAAGAAAATACAATGAAAACAGAGAAGATTCTAAACAAAAGGGAAGGGCAGCAGAAACAGAGAAGATACTAAACAAAAGGGAAGGACAACAGGAACAGACAAACATCAAAACAAAAGGAAAGACAACAGGAACAGACAAACATCAAAACAAAAGGAAAGACAACAGGAATAAACAAACATCAAAACAAAAGGAAAGACAACAGGAATAGACAAACATCAAAACAAAAGGAAAGACAACAGGAATAAACAAACATCAAAACAAAAGGAAACACAACAGGAATAAACAAACATCAAAACAAAAAGAAAGACAACAGGAACAGACAAACATCAAAACAAAAGGAAACACAACAGGAATAAACAAACATCAAAACAAAAGGAAACACAACAGGAACAGAAAAACATCAAAACAAAAGGAAAGACAACAGGAATAAACAAACATCAAAACAAAAGGAAAGACAACAGGAACAGACAAACATCAAAACAAAAGGAAAGACAACAGGAATAGACAAACATCAAAACAAAAGGAAAGACAACAGGAATAGACAAACATCAAAACAAAAGAAAAGACAACAGGAAAGAAGAAGACGCCAAACCAAAAAGAAAGACAACAGGGACAGAAGAGATACCAGAATAAAGGGAAAGACAACAGAGACAGATTACGTATGAGTAAACACCAAAACAAACGGGAATGCGTCACGCACTCCTACAGTAACAATAGATAAATAGGATATCGTGAAAGGGTGTACACATCCTGTGTCATACGTAAAAATGATCGTAGTGTCTCCTCTCAGATCTCTATAACGATGTCTGTCACAGACTAACTGATAGTTAACATGGCTAAAACTGTAAGTATATTCCTGATGTAGACCTGATCAGTTATATTTACAAGCACATGGAATGTAGCCAGTCTAGGGACAAAGGGAGAAACACACGAATTGTAGTCAATCTAGTGATACAGATCTATAAACATAGCAAGTCTAGGGAAAGAGACTTAGAAACAAGGATTGTAGTCAGTCAAGTGAGAGACAGTGACAAACTTAATGACTATATTCAATTTCAGTAGAAACCTACAGATTTTAACAGATCACTAGACAGGGAGTTAAACATTTAGGGAACCTATTTGCGTAGATCGACGTAGCTCTGGTAAAATACCCTGTATACCTAATGTATTGATCAACATGACGTAGCGATCTAGCATACACTGTTAGTACTAGTATGTCCAACTGATGAGTCAGGTACACAAAGTGATAACCAATGAAACTCGGGATTAAACTAATAAATTGATAAAGTGCAATTAAAACATGTGATATGTTTGATATCCAGTTTTGTTATGTATATGATATATGATGTATTTGAAAATAAGTATGATATGCCTTTTATTAATTAAATTTAAACTTTATTCATTTTACAACAATTATGAAACAAGTTATTCAACTTATATTAATCACTCTTGTTGGCTCAGATGTTAGCGCGCGGTGGGTCTTTGTGAGGGAGGAAACCGGAGTACACGGAGTTTCACGTCCGATCTGGGAATCGAACCGCGGCCGTCTTGGTGAAAAGCAAGTGCGCTGTCCACTGCGCCACCCGACCACCCTTTTATTCATTCATATGAGAACTCTAATCGAGATCAACCACGGGAGCGAGGGACCAGCATATAATGACATAAAATTGACTCGAATTACGCCTTAATTGCTAATCTAGCTTTGGCTATTTAAATCACAAATGCTTTTATATAAAATGAAACGTGTGAAGAATTATTACATTAAAACACGATTTGTTGATTAGCGATCTCCATACGTAGATCAGGCGGCGATCATTCGCTCGGAAAACACGTTTAACCTTGGACCCGTTATAAATGTCATGTTGTTTGTATATATAGTGTGGCATTTATTATAAGCTTTAAAAGAAAACGTATGAAATAATTTAAGTTACATATGTATTGTTTTCCCTGAAAAGACTTTTTGAAAGCATCGTAAGGAATAGTATAATATTAGGATGGGTCTACCTTATACTGTTACCCGTGTACAGATTGCAGACTACATATCAATTTCGTTTCCTTTTATACACCTTTATCTTGACCTTTAGGATAAACAGTCGACATACAATCCTATGAGTGAAATACCAGTCAAATGTCCCCGAAGCTATCAATCTGCGTGTTCGGTGTGTTATGTATACCGGGATCACGATTTCCCACAATACATCACAGCTTCAATACCTGCTGTCGTTAACAACTACAAAATGCTACCTGTATACTCATTATACACTACATCCTTAATCCGATGACACCTAAGGTGTACAGCCTAGTTTAGACTCCCTAGCTAGGAAATGCGAGGCCAGCAACAACAACCTTTCTAGTCTTTCGATTGTATCGTCTTTGATCGTGTTTGGTTCCCTACTGTTTCAGTGATTTTAGTATCAATATTAATAAAAGGCTACTTCAGACTTTCATCACCATGTCAGTAACGGAACTAGTGTGTGTTATAGGATTTTCCCCCGTAGAACTACGTTTGCTGTATATTTGCATGATGTACATGAGGAAACAATAACGTAATATTGACTGGCACAAATACATGTATGTTAACGCCATTATTCAATGACATCATAAACATCGTGACGTCGTTTCATTGCCTTCATGAACGAATTATGGTGAAAATCTTAGGTACAATAGGATTTATTTTTGATCAAATCTAAAATGTATAACAAAGCCGTTGTCGAATGAGTATACGTACTACTAATACTATTAATGCTAATTTCCACTGGGAACGTACTATCTTCACTATTTCGTGGCTATTTTGGTGTCCACTCTGTTCCCTAGTAGTTGACTGTACGCATTGACTTCTCTGATAACGCTGGGGTTTATTTCTCCTCTTGATCTCTATTAACCCTTTCACCCCTATGTAACTTTAGTAGACTCTACCATACATTGATCTAGATGATTCCATTATCGTCTACAGTGGTGAAAGGGTTAAATATGACTAAAAATTGACCAAATAAAAACTGCCACATCAATAGATGAAGCAATATTATTTTGTTTTTGTTCTTATTTTCCAAAATCCAACTCAGTCGCTGAAAGCTGTACCATAGCCAAATATTTCCTATGCATGGATACAAGATAAGTTTTGAGCGACATATGTGCATTAAGGTGTATTATTATACACATGTAAGTACATATGTAATGGAGTGGCCAGGTGTGACAGGTGTGACAGGTGAAAGGTCACGACTTTAACATGACCTCCCATTGTAGGGTCATGCTATCAGCTGGGTGTCCGTTATTCATTATCCTGTGGGTTTGACATCACTAATGGTATGCAGTATGGACATTTCTTAATTTATGCACTGGCAAAATATCCAGGCTCCGGTTGCACAAAGGTTGGCTGACATTAACAAGTTGTCAGTAAAATAATTTTGCCAGTAAGAAATAGGGGCTTTGACAGCAAAATAAATCTTCAAATCACATAAATCTTGTTTGTATCAACAAATCCATAGCAAGGAAATGGTATATTATGTTCTTGATTTTGTTGTATTCTTATTTCAAACTTATTAACTCTTACCAATTTGGGTCAGATATGATTCCTTTCCCACAGTGAACTTTTGTCGAAAATTAACAATTGCCGTAGCAGTAGGTGTCTCGGAAGATATCTTATTTTCCTAACACTCTTTAATTATTGCATTTAAGCAATATAAATCAAATTATTTAGCCAATTCACAGTTTTGACCTATACAGGAAACGCTAACCCTTCTGGAGCTCCGGGGATCATGAAATAATTCATCATATGTCCAAATGTAAATCTTGCTTGATATTATCTTTCATGTCAAATTGTGATTTATGTGTTTTGTAATTATATATATTGTCAATATAGACATTTACACCAAATTAAAAACGATTTCCAAAGAAAAACGTTGTACATTGTATTTTTGACATTTAAAATTTGGACATGAAAGATTGTGCTGTGACCTTGGGGCTAGTTTCAACCCTGTTTATAGGAATTCAGGATGGATGTTCATTGGTTTGCTGTCTCCTCTGTTGTTGTCCTAGAATTTGTTTGTTGCCTGTCCTCAACAAGATGTGGTGTTTGTCTTGATAACCCTGCTTGTACCACACAAACACTAGTATTTCCTTTGAATTGTTCCGTATATAAAGGCACGTGTTCTGTGATAAACAATCTGCTTACATCATGTGTGGCAAAAATAGCATTGTCATTCATGATAAAAGCCTACACTCCCGTACCAAAGAGGGATATAATGAAGAACTTCAACACAAAAATCAATTTCATTTTTTTATTAATATTTTAATAATGATGTCTTTTTATTTACATCATTATAAATTCCACGTACTTAGCTCTCCCTTCAATAATTTACAACTCAGTTCAATTTTAATTTACAATAAATAACTTCACATGTATTCATGCAGCTGCAAACATGTGTCACGTACCATACAAAAAATCTCGTGACTCGACTCTCAAATCTCGTGACTCGACTCTCATACATCGTGACTCTCACAATCTCTACCATACAATATTGGCCCTTAAATGAGCAATTCGGTCTCTTATGTCGACAAAAGGTGCATGATAATAATAACATATATATATAAACACGGCGTGCAATGGTTCATCGGAAATCTCATTCAGCACGAGTTCAATTAGACACTAGCGATACTGTAACCTAATCTTCTACTAACGACCTCGTAAAGTTGTATTTAAACACTTGATTGCAAAATAAACACATTAATAGAAACATGGTCTATTTTGTAGATGTAACATCGAAATGTCATTCAGTTATAGTTGTATATATCTGTAAAAACTGTGTGACGATTTAAGTTTCAGGTCTGTGGTTAAAAAATTGATTAAATAAAATTTCCATAAATCCTTTAGCAATATTTAAAATATTCTAGTTCTTAGCATCAGACAAGTTTCTCTTTGTACTATTTGAGTTAAAGAGAATTTAAAAGCAACTAAGAAACAGAGACTATATCATGTGGTGTTATATGTCGCATAACAATAAAACATGGTCGATGACTTCTGTCCTCGATGTAGAAAGCTTTTAAATTATTTCACAATTAATATATTATAAAGTACATTGTCCATACCAGGAGAGGGCTTGTTAAGGCATTACGCCTGTTGCTCAATTCCTTTTGAATTTGTATAAGCTTCAATATTAAATAAAATCTTTGTGAAATGAAACAATAAAACATGAAAATGTAACTAAATCGCATGTACACAAAACGATTTATTTCATTATTAATTCATCTTTCTTTTCTCTCTTACTTTTGATATGTTTTTTTTATTAATATTGTTTGCTTATAAATATATGTTCATTAACGTTGATACGCAGGAGTCCATCCTACATTATCATTCTTTCTCGAATCTTACATCCAAGAAATCGGTCCCACAAAAAATAGTTTAAGATATAATTAGTTTAAAGAAACATTTTATGACAAAGGCGAATTCATAACGAGACGTGTAAATAACACTGCTGATTTGTAGACACAAGAGCACTAACCGTGTCGAGATAACACTGCTGAAAACATAGAGCTGTGCGTCTGTGTGTATTATCAGTAATCTCACTACTACAGGCTTGGTTACAAGGTTCTACGTTACACCAGTGTCTGTGTACTGTTTAGTTGTAGAAACAAAATATCTGTTAGCAATCCTACTAAACAAATACATACGACAATAATACCGTTTTATTACACGTTCACGTGCTGTCTGTCTCTGTCTGTATACAAAGCAGCAACATGTTGCATACTAAGCGCACACACCGTGATGAAATCGATGCATATATACTACGCTAAGTATTAAAAGTAACGAAGATGTAATCCCATTTGTGTATACGACAGAGACCACAGTGTCGACTATTGTGAAACAGGGTGTATAAATGACTTGCCAGATGTTCACTTACTGATCATCACTGGAACACTCCATGTAGGGAAGTGATGTAGCTATTAATACAGATTTATTAACGTCAAACATGTAACGGAATCGGTACCTAAAACAAAAAAATATTTGCCAAAAAGAATACTTTTACTATTAAGATTACCTGTTTATATTGCCATAACTATTAAGGTGTCATGATTTCAGCTAGAAACAGATATTGATAGAAATGTCATACACCGATCACTTCAAACCGTAATATTTCTTGCCATTATGTAATTAACGTTTATAAATGTTAAGATAAATTACATCAGCACTTGAAGGTCAATGTCTACATCTCTAAACGTGATAAATCCAAATGCAATGGTCCCGGGTGTTTATGTACGAGTTGTATGTTTTGTTATCGGCAAAAAATCAAGATCTAATAATATCTTACTAATTCATTTTCCGTGGGACCCAGTGCTTATTTTTATGCTTCTCGGCAACACAGTGGTAAGGTAAGAGCGCCGATATGTGTAACCGATGTGAGAAGGTATATGATACGGTCCTAGAGGCAGTACACGGTGTGTGTAACAGATGCCGGGCCTATCCATCAACATGTTCAGCTACGTGTATACATACGGGGCAATGACTTGTGAAATATACTACAAGTGTAACTCGTGTGAAAGCTAGAAGCTATTTTATCGCCGATGTGGCAGTCATTTTTAAAGTAAGAGATCGGTAATGTGATCCTGAGAGAATTACCACCCATAACTACGTGATCGATATAGCGTTACCTCCACAAACGATTCCTACTAATTTGTGTATCAATAATTGTACAATTTTTTTTTAATAAAGTTATTATTAGCTTGAAATTTTACTTCACGGTTTTCAGGTCTAATAGTCCAATATGTATAAACATGTGGAACACAAAGCATTCTAATTGAAAACAGTTTAACTAATATTCGCAACAAAAAATCACGTAATTGGAAAGGTTGTTACATAATGATGTTTCACTATATTAGTCTGAAACGGTTTTATTAACGAGTGTGTTGTTAGTTATAGAGGGCGGTTGATATTTAATGGTTTAGAATAATTTTCCGAAAAACACAGAATCCATTTTACATCAGAACCGTTTTGATGTTATCGATGTTCGCAAGTGTATCCCGTTAACGTGTTATCATAATATGTGAAGGGTCAGATCTAATAGGAAACTCGTCATAACCAATTAATACTAACAAGTGCAATAAGGAAAACGGTTATGTTAATTATCACGGAGTGCAATTGTACGGTTGGTGTGGGCAGATCCCTGACAATTACAGAAATTAATCAGCTAAGCACGTGCTACCGTTAGTGGCGACACCGGCAATAATTCATTGAATACAGAGGGTTGGACATGCGTCGGGTTACTGTGTGTTCACACGGTACCACAGCCAGCGGCTATAGTTTTTCTCACTTTCTCCGGCTCACTCAGACGGACAAGTACGGGTTGTCGCCCCTAGGCCTGTTAGAATGAACTTAACGTATCTCTCGGAACTGTAATCACAGAGAATGAGCAATATCGATGCTGGTCGTTGTGTCTTTTCGTTTAGATTGAAGAAACGCCATTTAATGGATTTATCCAACACAGAATAGTGCTTGTAAGGATTCTTATAGGAATCAAAGAATTCTGATAAAAATATATCAACGTAAAATCAAAGCAATATACGGCCTATTGTAGTATTAGTTCATTACCCTTTTAAGCATAACATCTCTACTTTACATGTATGTAAAACCCACTATGGACATACCTATACCCCGAGAAAGAATGAAAATCAATATTACAATGCCTTTCATAATGCTGGCTAGGCAGGCAAAGCTAATGCAATGCGCGTGTAAAGCATGACATTGTAACAGAGGAAAGTTAAGCCGCTTTAACACATAGCTACTCTTATCAGGGCCTAGTGGATGGTTGACAGCGGTCTAGCCGTAATCTATTGTACACCGGTGATCGTTAGCTGTTGTCGTACAGTAACCTTCAAAGTGATTCCTTTCTTCGCTCTATACACCTAATGTTACCTGTATGGTACACCTGTATAGACGGTAATGGCACTAGCTGAACTTTGAAAGCACCTACTACACATATAACTAAACAAAGTATGGCCATTTTCACATGATCCCCGTGTTTTACGACAGCCAAGTACGGCCTTCTTATAGGCGTCAACACATACCTTAGTACGGAACAATGCGATAACGTTCCAATAATACAATACTGCCTGTAGTGTCAATCATATCTTTATCATATACAAAGAACAGTTAAAATAACAAATTACATTTTAACTAAAATATCATTTCCGTTTAAACAAAACTTTAGGACTATGATTTATTGATTAGAATCTACGTTAAGTGGGTTTTACAAACGCTCTGTACTACGGTATAAATATCGTTAATGTAGCGACACACTTTAGCACACATCTCTCCGATTGAATTGTTTGGTAGACTGTTGGTAGTCGCTATCAGTTTTAGATCTAACTATTTATAACTAATTATATGTATCCTTTACCGATCCGGTAACCATGCTTCTGTTTTCCCTCGGGTTGTATTCTTAACTCCCATTTCCCCTATGTAATACTCCATACCCACAATCACTCCCTTGCGTTATTATGTAGAAATGGCCACACTGCTGTTTTTATAGCTGTTTATCAGATTAAAAAAAAGAAACCGTGATGAAATTGTTTTTATACAACTGTAAGTCTGTTGCAATGGCTGCATCTAAAAAGGGGCATCAGACTTCTAAAACACATGCATAGGTGTTTTAATCTAAACAATTTATTGGCCTGTATAACGCTGTCATTTTTTCACTAAAACCCCGCTGTATACATTACACGGTCTCTAGCCGGTGTTCAAACCTTAATTGTCGTTGATAGCTGTTGAGAAATATTCAGTTACAAGTCTAAAACCCGGCATTGAAAGCAGAAGTCTCCGAACCCCCGCTATAAAGGTAACCCCGCATTTGAACCTTTACAAATAGCTGTAAAGACCAGCTGTCGAGAGGGGTGTCACGCATGTCTTGTTATTGGTGTTTAATGATTAGATCCACAACTCAATAGGGTGAACTCGCGACGCCTCGGCTACCTAGGGCTAGTCTGTAGTTGTTATTGTTTAAAATAACGCGCACCCTTACACAGAATGTAAACGGCAATATTTCATTTAATTTTATGCATGTAAACAGTTAGTATTTAAATAGATCCCCTTATAACATTTTACTTGTGTGTTCTTGGTTTGTCACATTTGTCCCATTAACAATCAGTTAAATCACCTGTATTTAATTGTAATGCGTGCGTCAGAGTGTGGACTAGGTCATATCATGACAGTGGAGAACATCATTCTCACGCACAGCACACTTCAATACCTAGGTATAGTACGTATTACTGACGTACTCAACTCTATTCTGGGTGACTTGTAACATAGACGCGAAACCTATTTCATTTATAACGATGTTAGTCTGTTTGCATAATTAGCATGAACATAAAATATTTGTTTAGTATATTGATGTCCAAGTCTTACACAGCTATGGAATACATTGACTGACTCGGTATCAGTTCGCCAGAAAGTAAAGATATTGTGTGACGGATCACAGAACACGGAATGCGTTCCTATAATCAATTATATCGATCATCAAGAGAATTATAACAATACGTTAAAGACAGAATCAGCCTACACATTAAATATTAATAGGATGCTAACAGAATATTTAACAACACAGTAAAATATGGCAACTGCAAATAAAGAAATCGTGTATGCTGCAATAGCTCTGTATTAAAGTGTATTAACGTTAAATGACAGACACAGCCGAAACAGAACTACACTTACATTAAAACTCGATGTTAAGTACACAGCGAGCGACGGTAGGGTATATCCCCACATCCAAGTGTTGTCAATTGCAAGCAAAATCAAGTGATTAATGGCCGAGACCAGGGCTGTCTTACATTAGCCGCAGGCCAATTAGTGATACTAGTACGACATTTGGGCTACTACTACGGGGCTAATGAATTCAACTGTCGCTAGCCCCGCACTCGGCAAGCTCAAATAAGTTAATTTTAATTAATCTATTTGCAGAATTAAAGTGGATATCTACAATAATGCATAATAAATAACAAATAATTACAACGCATGTTGAAAAAAAATGACATTTTTTGTTTCTTAGAGTATCTTGCCCTGTCTTGATTCAATTTATCTAGTATTTTAAATTATATCTAAAATACAACTTATAAATAGAAAAAAGGAAAAACATACCCATTAAATAACATTAACTTAAAATAATTTATTTTGTCAAAAATAAGTTTTCATATCACATTTGAAATATTTTGAGAATAAGACCGCAGCATTTTAATTTATAATTTTAAAATGCCTAGATTTTATCATTTTTAACAGATGCCTCTGACAGTTTGATAATTTAGGTCATGTGTCGACATAAATATATCTCATATCATATGCATAAATATATTTATATAAATATTATTGTTTCACATAATTTAGCATTTGTGTTTTCATTGCAAGTCAACATATAATAAACATAAATACCACTGCTGAATGAGCCCACCAGTGTTTAGAGTGTCACTACCGTACCGTGGCAAATACAATCCAAGCTCGATTTGTTCCACTAATATAATAACGTAGAAGCTGAATAATAAGTATAATCCCACCATGTAATTAACAAGTACTCCGAGCATATCGTTTTCCTTTCGGACATTTCTTTGCACACATGAATATGCACTCATCCTCGAGAGATAATAGATCCCAGATTCATATAATGGCATATTGTGTTTTTGTCTTTGCATCCAGTGATAAAATTAACATACATCCAACATGTTGAATACAATAAGGGGCACCACATTCGCTTGTCCTACGTGATATAGTATACACTTTCTCACATCTGGCATAGCAGCTAGCACACTCTTCACTTTGCCGTCTCGGCAGTGTTCCGCTATGTTTCCCCTAGAGCACGTATCAGATTATTAAAGACTGCGTCCATGTCATTACATATCTGTTTCTCTCTGTGACTTTCACTGGCGGAAATGTCAATTTCTGTCCTATCGTCCATATTAATCCCGTGGGATTCCGTCTGCCTCGAGAGCAGAGGTGAAGACGAGTTGGTGGAAGTATTGTCTTTAATTGCCGAGGTTTCCTCCAAACTCTTCACAAGAGTGTCAGTCATTTCGTCTTGGAATTTTTCCGACTCGTCAGGGTTGGAATATTGACCCTCGAACATACTCATATAGCCATTGGGAGAGGCCTGTAAGTAGCTGTTGTTTAACACATCATAGCTGTAATGAGGGCGAAGTCTATAGATACAGCTTTTATAGCCTTGATAACTTTTCTGTTTTTCCTCCCGAATTTCTTTCTGCACTTTCTTTAACGTGTTATTGATCAAGACAGAACGCCGTAGAAAATGCTCGGGATCCTCCATCTGTCTTAATTTTTGAATAGATATTTTCAAAACTCTCCTCCTTTCTTCCTTGCGTTCTTTGGGTGTATTGAGAAAAGGCGAGATACGCTTAGGCGGTATCCTGTCTATCAAGTCCTCTGTGTTGGAATCTAATTTCCTTTTAACCCCGATAGTCCTCCTTTCATCCACTTTCATTTCTATCTCATGTGTATCATTCTTGCAACAATTATTTGTGGATTCCTCTTTCCGCAGGCCTATACAGATAAAGAAATACAAGTGTTTGTTTAAACATGTTACATGATGTACATTAAAGATAATACTAATGTTTACCTGTGCCCCGAACAATGAGAAAAAATTGTACAGGTGATTTCCACGAATTAATGTCTTACCACGATTAAACTTAATAAAGATAATAATACGGATCCTATAATTGATATTGTTGTCTGTTTGTATATTGATAGTACCTATATACACATATACATACTTAGCCGGGCCGGCTACGGCTCGATAAGCACCGCAAGAAACCTGAGTAGATCGCTAACAGACGTACTGCCGAACAGTACAGCAAACAAAGAAAGCCTTGACTTAAAAAATCTCGTGTTGTTTGTACTGAAAGTCCGAACCAACCCTGCTTTACAGAGATATTCATCTGAAGATCAATACAGTGACGTTACCGGTCTAACCCTGGAGGTACAAGAAAACAGTAATTGTATCGTATGCCCTTATTTAATATATAATAGATAGATGCAGGTCGAAGACTAAGGTAGAAAAGGCTACGGGGATTAATGGTAATTATGATAATAAAAAGGGTAGATTGTGAATCGATCCTAACGCCTCTCCCATGTTATTGACCGTAAGGTGTCCCCACTCCTGTCAGAGCTAATATGTCCACGACACACTGGTATACACATCTGTCTGCACTGGTCAGCTTTATGTAGCAATTCATCATACACTGTCACAACATTCTAATACCTTACATCAATATTGGATAACTTTAAAAAGATAACAGGTTCAGATTTCACCGATCAGGAAGAGAAAAAATATTTGAGAAAATTAAATGAAAACAATGATAAAAGTAATTGTTTATTGTTTGTGTATACACATTAAACATTACTGAATGTCAATAACGAATAGGTAACTTACCTGGACGTTCTAGTTTGGCCGGAGTTCGACTCAAAGTGGTCTGCTTGTCAAATCGACAAGAGCATGTGGTTGTTCCCGTGTCTGTAGCTAGCCGGGGACTAGAGGAGTTAATCCAGTGATAATCAAAGTCTGTTTGGGAGGCTGTATCGTCTGTTCCTCCTCCTCCTCCTCTGAATCCGCCACAACACGGATTGTTATACACCGCACTCATCGAAAGAACACAGGTCATGACTTACTGGTCTGTTCCGTTATATAGTATAAACAAGGCTGTAGAGACCAACTAGTGATATCTTCTTTTGTTCATGTAAAGTTACAATACAAAACACAATCAATGAATCCTTGATGATTTTACAACTTCATTTCCTCCATAAGAACAATTTGCAGGGACCCGTTAGGTCGTCTATGTCTTCTCTATCCTGTTGTAAATAAATAAAAAAGAACCACGTTAAAAGCCATTGATCAAATGAGTGGACGGAGTGGTGGGTCTACCGTAGACGCTATGCTCTAGCGACTAAATGACTATAATCCTTAGAGTATGTACACCACATCCAGTGCCTCCGCTATCTTGTAACGCACTGAGAGTGAACTGCGCCTGTATCGTATATAGTACCCCACAGTGGGCTGGCCCTGGCTCGCTACGCTATACAGGCAGGCGATGGCAGTAGACGACTGGAGGCTCGTAGGCATAATACAACCTAGTCACAACTAACGTAAGTGTTCGGGCGTAGATTTTCAGACCTGCGATAAACTTGTAAATGGAAATGATAGATAACCTATGTTGGATGATATACGTCCGGGGCTTACTTCGGATAAAACGTGACAGTTGGGGTATTTAACCAACAGCGCTCGTCACCGTACAACTTTAAACCAGAGACATGAGCGTTACGGTCGTACAATGTAATATTGTATACTTTACACAATTGAAGAAGTGAACCGTATCAATAAAGAAGTAAGTTTTAAACGATACTCGGTCTGGTATAAATAAACAGTTCAAAGAAACAACACCTGAACTTTAAAGCTGTTAGCTAATTACCTATGGCAAATGCACACAATGGGGGGAAATAAGACCAACGTTGAAAGAGAAAGCAAACACTTGTCTGGGGAACCTAGTCATGTAGCATTTATATCTGGTTAGGGGTGATAATTCTCTGGTATAAGAGATAGCTATCTCTAAATATGTTTTAAGCGTGGAAAGGAAATGGAAGTTGTATACACGCAGTAATTAATAGAGGCTACGAACACTGCGGGGCATTTAAACGAGCGTCTGATATGTTAAACATTTGGCATAAAAAGGTTGCGGTAATCTATAGCTAGTGGCATTCAAGTGAAACGTGAATAGGGTTGTTTTAGATAGGTATATTATAGAAAAACAGTACAATATACAAGCAAATCTGTAAAATTAATATGTTATCTGAACGTGGTATCATATTATTATAAAATCGACAAGGTGAGTACAAAAGATTAAAAGTGTTTCTCTAGCCTTCCCCTATGAATAACGTTGGTGGGTAAAAATGTGTATTACGCAAATACATAGAAAGTAGATAAATCACAGCGTCATTTCACAGGGACAAACGCGGAAATCAGGGTTGCCACACAAGGAGCGTAGACATCAAAACAAGAAGGAAAACATCATGAACTGTCATTAAAAGGAATCAAAAAGCTAACACTGACTATCGTAATGACAAAGATCAGACAAGGAAATACACACGTCCGTCATTGTATACATCATACACTCATATCGATTGTGTTTTAATTCGGCGTGTATAATTCGGCACAGGGCTGAACTCCGCGGCTGCTGGCGGTGTGTACTGTACACGGGTGTCGTGGTTTTATCTGTTAACAGTTTGATGACGTCGATAAAATGAACACATCAATAGGAATAAATCCTGTTTAACTGTGTCAATTACCGTCTACACACACGTGTTCAACACTTTGATCGGGTTGTGTATCCAATACGCCGTTCGTGGCTGGTATATGTTTTATACCTTTTCAGGTTTTGTGTAACATGAAACCATAATAACCTATTTTTTAAAGACAATAATTAAATAATAACTTGACGAGGAAGCATATTACAAATAGGCAAATAATAAAAACAGAACCCTAAAAAATAATGACATCAAAGTTTCCTTATAAAGTCAAAAGGCACATTTTAAAAACATTATTATCAACAGTTTATCCAAATTTCATTAAAAATACAGTTAAAAACTATACAAATTTAAATCTTTCACCTGCCAATGCGCTAGGTAGGACAGATCACCAGAGTGTACCTGTAGCCGTGATGACGCGATGTTTGTCCCTACAGGACATGCAGCTGTTGGTTCGTTTTACAGCCCCTAACACGTCGCGCACAGGTTTAGACGGCACGCGTCCATCTAGTACTCATTTACAATGGCCAATGTGTAGGCTGTTCCGGTAAGTTATGGCTTTCCCTATTATCATACCACCTTTGTACCGCCAATTGTCATCTTCCCTTGTCGGCTGATCCGAATAGTTCTACGATCTGTATTGGCCACCCGTATTGTTGAGCCTTCAAAGTATCTAATATAATGTACGACAAACTATTTTTTTCTGTAAATATCGATAAAACTTGTCAAAAGAAGGATCCGTTGTGTGGTTGACATTTCAGGAATGAGTACACATATGGTCGGTGAGATTCATTAAGAAACGGTCGGTGCATTTAGGTAAAATTATACTGGTGGAAAATTATCGGGTGAAGTTGACGCCATTGCTTTCTAATTTGTAGAGGGAGAGAATTAGCAGAACGCTATGAGGTAATCTCCGATTATTGACGCAGAGGCAGGTTTTGTTGGGTTATTTTTGTTGCAGAGAAACATGAAACTAAAGAGAAAACTTGTGATAATCAAGAGCAGCAGTCTATTCCATCTCTCCATCTTGGACCACTCCATCTTACTACATACAATACTACACAATTAGGTTTTCAATTGCACTTGGGGATATTGTATGTAACTATGCCGGTAGTTGCTGGAGGCTGGCTGTGGTAACAAGTAATCATCTAATGCTGTTTGAATGAAGTGGCAATAGGAAATGCCATTCGTGTCCTTTAAAACATGCAAAGGCGACTAGCAGTGAAAGTTGCTTTCAAGCCAGGAATAAATCAGTTATCAATGCAAGTCTCTCTGTTAACGTATTGTCCCTGATTAACCGGAGGCTAATCAGAGAAAGTGGCTTACTTTAGATGATATTTTCGTTAACATTTGAGTTATTTATTATATCGATCTGGTAAATGTAGACCTCGTCATGCATTGTAAACACGAATATCGGCTCTTAGAGTGCGGTGATTAAGACTGGAAGCTTCAGGCAAAACGAAAATTGAAAACGGCTATAACAAGGACATGCATGCAAAAACTTTGTCCTCAAATTTTACAGCAATATTCATAACAATTAATTCCACTTGAGAATCTTAAATTAGTGCAGACCTTGGGAAGCCTATACCGTTAAACATCTGGTACTGTTTTTTCAGCTTAGATTTTGTTTTAATTAGGGCTTGTATTTCAATTGATTACAGCAGGATACATATATAAACTACAGGGTAAACATAAAAGGACAACACCGAAACAGGTGTTTATCAAGAAAAGACAACAGGAAATGAAACACCAAAACAAAAGCCTAGACAACAACAGGAACCGAGAAGACACTAAAACAAAAGCCTAGACAACAACAGGAACCGAAAAGACACTAAAACAAAAGGAAGGACAACAACAGGAACTGAGGAAACAACAAACCAAAAGGAAAGACAACAACAGGAACTGAGGAAACACCAAAACAAAAGGAAAGACAACAACAGGAACTGAGGAAACAACAAACCAAAAGGAAAGCCAACAACAGGAACAGAGGAGACACCAAAACAAAAGGAAAGACAACAACAGGAACAGAGGAGACATCAAAGCAAAAGGAAAGACAACATCAGGAACTGATATAACACCAAAGCACCGAGAAATGACAACAACAACAACAACAACAACACGAAATGAGGAGACACCTAAACACCAAGGAATAACAACAACTGGAATTGAGGAGACGCCAAA
>JAUMHH010151439.1:0-12640 GCA_032359455.1 Chlamys rubida | reverse complement strand
TGCATGTAGATTGTACATCAAATATAACATTACTAGTGATGCATGTAGATTGTACATCAAATATAACATTACTAGTGGTGCATGTAGATTGTACATCAAATATAACATTACTAGTGGTGCATGTAGATTGTATATCAAATATAAACGTGAGAAAAGGTAGGGTGTCATTATAAATATTTACATGATAATTGATGGGGTTTTTATTGCACATGTTTACATAATTATTTATGTATGGGATATTATTTCAAATATTTACATAATAATTAATGGGGCATTATTGCAAATATTTACATGACAATTTAAGGGGTATTATTACAAATATTAACATGATAATATGTGGGGTATTATTGCAAATATGTACATGATAATATGTGGGGTGATGCTTCACATAGTTACATGATAATATGTGGGGTATTATTGCAAATTTACATATGATAATTTACGGAGTATAATTGCAAATATTTACATGAGAATATGTGGGGTATTATGTCAAATATTTACATGAGAATATGTGAGGTATTATTGCAAATATTTGCATGACAATTTAAGGAGTATCGTTACAAATATTTACATGATAATATGTGGGGCGTTTTTTAAAATATTAACATGATATGTGGGGTGTCATTAAAAATATTTTCATGATAATATCTGAGGTATCATTAAAATATATACATGATAATTTAAGGGTATATTTGCAAAAAATGGTGATAATATGTGGAGTGTTATTACAAATATTATCACGATAATCTGTGGGGTGTTGTTACACCTATTTACATGATATGTGGGGTGTTGTTACAAATAGTAAAATAATAATATGTAGGGTATTAATGCAAATAATTACATAATAATAGGGAGATGTTTTTGAAACCATTTACATGATATGCGGGGTGTTATTACAAATAATTACATGACAATATGCGTGGTGTTATTACAAATATTTACATGACAATATGTGGGGTGTTATTACATACATTAAAATGATACTATTTGGGAAATATTACAAATATGAACCTGATAATACGTGGGGTATAATTACAGATATACACACCATTTGTTTGTAGTGTGTAGTTACAAATATAAGCATTATTAGTAAAAGAAATACAACATGATGAAATGTATAAATCAATAGGCGTTGTTTTCAACAATTGAGGAACAAGTTTTATCAAAGCATATTTATAACTTTTGTTGACCTGGATTGTAACGTGCAGGAGATTTTAAACACGATTTATAGGGTATTGAAACAAATCAGGACATTATAAATGCATGGGTTATTATAACAAATACTGATTAGTGGATGTTAATAAAACAAATTGATATAATTCAATGGAACTGTTCTTGTAAGGGATTTAATAAATCTAATTATAGGGGTAACTATCGCTAAGGTCCGCTTGATTTTAGAAAAATGCATTTTTAAATTAAAAAATGTTGATGTTCTAATGTCAACATAATTTAAGTAACTTGACCACAAAGTCAACATATATCTAATGCATGCAAAACTAAATTTTCAAGATTATTCCCGCGAATGTTAAATAAAAATGACACGGTATGGATGTGGACAGTATCGGCCCTATCTAGAGATGCTGTAACTGATACGGGTAGTTTTATACACATAATTCTGCCAACGTGTGTCCACAGTGTCAATATTTAGGTACCAATAAGTCAAGTATATGTAAGATATCTCCCAGATAAGACTGAGAAAGTGTACAATGTAAACAGTTAAGATTTACCTCCAGGCATATTGCGATATTTATGTGTTGCCTATCCCTTCGGCAATGTTTTATACACAATCTTCTACGTTCAGTGTGTTATACCTGAACTATTAAACACTTAATGCATAGGATATATATGTGTGTTTTAATACTCTGTTCATTCCATCAATAATGACATCAGATAAAAAAAACAATAGGATATTTAAGTGACTGTATAGAAGGGTATTTTTATATTCATTTCTGCTGTGTCATCCTTTATAACCAAATGTCATCGCGATTGTTCTCACCGAATTTTTATGATTAAAGTTTAAATGTGAAAGTTTTATTTTATATTTGTAAGAGTCGCCACTTTATAGACTTATTGAAAACATCATCATGTATATACATCAATTATATTTATATATTTTGTTTTCCTCATACAGTACACTCTATACTCCTTCCTCGTTTGATAGTTTCAACATAGGTAAAAAGAAAATCGAATGCAAATTTCAAGAATGTATAACGAAAAAACGATTGAATATTGCAAACATATTCTAGTATCATTAAATGTATTCTGAGAGTAAGGGATGAATACAATCAGTTTAAAGTATTTAGTACATTCTTAAAGCACCATTTCAAGATAACTAATATATGGAAACTTACAAAGACATATAAGAGGTAAATTAAAAAAAAAATACAAACTTAGATAGACGGGTAAAACTCATCAATATAGTAAATTATTACATACTTAGAGAAACGGGTAAAACTTCCAAATTTATTACACAGAGACAGGTATAAGTATTCAATATTTAAATTGACACGCATGCATTATAAGGTACAGAGACGGAAAACAAAGGAAACATATGGTATGAATTACAGTTTTACATCAAGTAATTATATACCTTTATTACATGCATTCAAAGGTAGGACAAAACGTCAATGAATGAATTTATTTTTATATGTAAGCCTCGATCTTGATAGGTTATATCCAAAATGTAATTGCTTTACTAGCGTCATGGAATATTAATCCTACTGCGGAAAGAACACCAACAATAACTATCCCTTTGAATATATGATATTGCATAACCGATTGATTCCTATTGTCATTGATTCCTATTGTTAACGATTGCAAAACCGTTTACCACAAGTATCAGTTTCAACAGCCTAATCAGCGATGCAGTCTTATCGCTTCTCTGGGGGTCTCTTCGAAACTATTTTGTCTCTCATCCAGGTTTTATAATCGTATAAACATTGTGTTAATGAGCTGTTACCTACAATTAAACACTTGTTTACAGCGTTATTGATTCTGTTACATGCCTGGAAATAGGTTGTGAAATACATTGCTATGTAAAGTGTATAGGGTAGCCGTGATAAACGATCGACGTGACTGCTGTCTACCCTGAAAGGTAATTTAAAACCCCGGTTAATGGTTTCTTGGACAAATATTTGGCTCGGTGACAGCACAAAATAGGAGGGAAATACCCGTTTATTTTCGTCCCTATAATCGTGTCGGGTAAGTACCTTATCACAAGGCCGAAGGGAGATTTGCTGATACACAATGATGTTTTACAATAGGTAGCAAAAAACTGGCATTAAACATTAAATTTGAGAGAGTCAGGATTTCCCAAATATCTCGTGGAAATTTTGAGACATTTAATCATGCCATGACCTCTACAGGTTTATCTTAGTATCGCCCTTTTCCACATAAGGATTATTATTACAGGGAAATTGAATTGGAAATACCGATATATCGGATGGTTAGACTAAATGGAACTAGGTGCTTTCAAACTCACTAGATTATGGAAATATTTCCTTATTTTGTGCAATTAAATGATATCATCCAGAAATTAATTAAAAAAATAATTAGATTTATTGAAGGAATACATTTAGACATATTTTGTCCAAAGATATATAATATATAATATGGTGTTAAGTTACTCCTAGATATATAACATGGTGTAATAACGTTTTACTTTGTTTGGCTCTCTGCCTTGGTATGTTGAATTTTCATAAAGTTTTTTTTCCAACTTTTCATTTCTTCTTGCGGTTATTTTAAAATCATACTTAAAGATCATTCCAGCTTATAATGACAGATTATGCTGATTTATGAAATATCTTAAATGCAGCTTAAAGTGATACGTAATGTCTATTTATAAGATACATGAACAAGTTGATCAGACGCATTAATTCTTAAAATTACTTTCTTTTTCGACATATAGGTGTCTCTTTTTCGATGTGATTCAGAAACTGACAATGTTTTGCGCTTGGCTACACATAAAAATGAAGTGAAAGTAGCACAGATAGATGAAAAAAAATACTTATTCAAAATAAAATAAAACAAATTAACAGAAAGGGACTGTAATCAGCTCATCTTACATCCAAGGGGGTACCACTTACACATACTTCAGCTGTGATTTCCATACGGAAACAAGCCAGATAAAGTTCCACGGAAATATTTTCTAACGAAATTTATGTTCAGGACACAGTTCATATTGAAGTGCATCGTTATAAGTTTTCTATATAGACTAAAGATCTAACTACACACATATCATCACTCAGTCTACAATTTGTTTTTCTACAGGGACACATTAATCTTCCCATTCGTTTTCCTTTATGATTAGGTTGTCATTGCTTTCATTATAAATCTACTCCTTATGTAACAATGTTCACATTTCCCCCAGTCACAGCAGGTTTTAATTAACCACCTTTTAATGCACAATGTCGTATTGGAACCATATATCTTTATTTATATTGTTAATGTTGTTTTGTTGCTTCATTATTTGTCATAAAAAAACAAACATGTCTAATAATTTAAATCATGTTTTGCATAATTGTTTGTCCTGTGTCTCTCTAACAATATAATGGACGGGGCTAAGTAACCATACTGAAAATTATATTTCTATAATAGGGATCTAGTTTGGGGACTTGAGCAAATCTAGTCGCCAGCCAGTGGATGGAAGATGCACAAATATTCGAATATTCCTCCACTTTGTAATGACTTGTAAACGCCGACGACGATATAGAGTACTGGTTAACTATTTGAACTCTTAGCCATGCCCATATGTATACAGTTATACAGAAGGTAGTAATACATACCCAATATGTCGATATAGTCTATACACACATACATACACACATGTGTAATTGTTTTGGTGCTGAATAATGATGTAGCGAAATAAAACATGATAATGTGTACCATTGCTATCAAACCGACATGACAGGTCAGTATAACACTGTTAGATGTTTGAGTGAAACAATAGGGTATGGTTCTCAGGCTAAAGCCACACTTTAATCAATGACCTAGATTCTGGCTGAAATGAGCACGGATAAACGTCACCAAGTGTATTGGCCAATCACGGCACACTCGACAAAGAAGGGAAATTCCCTATATCTCCAATATACGATTCAGTGAAGCCACCAGCTTTTTATCTCTGCGCCACGTGATATATCTGTGTATTTAATACGAGTAGAGGCCATGCTAACCATAACATTGTGAGTGTGATTAGCAGAGAACAGTGGAGCGACTTAGTGGCAGTCAGTGTACTGAAGTGTATTAGTGTATTACAGAACCCTCCATAGCAAGTAGTTGTGCAACTGCAGCTATCGATCTGGTAAGTTAGAATCATATTATTATTTATTTTATAATAAATATGATTATATAAAACTGATTAATTTTTACCAAATTACAAAAATATTTTATCGCTAAATAGCAGCAATCTAATAATTTTATGAATACATAATAATGCATCAGACAATATGTATGATGAAAATTATTTACTTTTGTTCCACATTCAATTATATACATATATATTTAGAAAAAATATGATATATATTTATACAAAATATAATTATGCACATAGCTTTCCTGTAAGCATATTTTCCCTTCAATATAACATTGTAAGCATGGATACTAATAGAGAATATCCAATGACAGCTGTGAATAGCATTGATGTATTATAGTTACAACAGTGTCACCTTACTCTAATGTTCTTGTTCTGCCATTTGTACTATTTGGTTATGACACTGTAAAGTTTATTTAGTTTGATGGATTTTTAATATTGTTCCGAGTGATACAAGCTCCATAAATGCCTACCATTATCTAAACAAATTGTCGCCTAGTCGGGATAACGTTTGATATCGTTACCATCTTGTCTCCGGGGCCTATGTTTACACGATATCATGTTAATATTACATCGCCTCCTGTAGGAGAAGGCTAGACCTACAAGGTACTGGCTGATCCCAGCTATGTCATATCATCGATCACCAAAATGATTGACAGCGATGACAGTTTCCACTATGCATTTGAATTAATTAGCCTGAGGATGCAACGAGCTTACTTCGTACACAGTTTGGATTTAAAGGGGTGTTGACGAAAGTCTTGACCACTCACAACACACAAATACCCTTGGGTCAAACTGCACTTATATGAAGTCAATTGCACCGCCTCCTACACACTAGATATAAAAGCGCGTCGGCACTTGACCTATGCATCATTTAGCTAAGTGACTTAAGAGTGAAACCATCTCCACTTGATATATAAGGAAACCTAACACTTAAGAAAGACAGTCACAATCACCATGTACGGGCAGCAACGCTATTATTATCAATCTGCTGTTAACTTTTGCAGATACCCAACGAACACAGTTCAATATTCTTGGATACAGAATCATTTGGTACAAATGGCTGTCTCTTGTCCTACACAAGCTGTAAGTATATGTTTGTATTTTTTGTTTGCATTTATTTAAATGACTTTTTGATAATATATTGATATGATTTCTGTATTTAAAAAAAAACAACAGAAAAACTTAGTGAATGATAATTTTGCTTGATAATTTGTTTCGTGTAATTTTGCAAAGAAATATATTTATTGTAGTTGATATCTTTGGGATAGAAGTGTCAATTGTATTTTATTATATTATTTTTATGATTTTATTTTTTCAACTTCAGTTGCCTGAAACATTTGCCCCGGAGTTTGACATGGACAATATTTCCTTGTATGAACCATGTGATATTAAACTGGAAAAAGTATCTGACTGTGCGATGGGTGAATCTGATGTCTCGTGCATCAGCAACAAGACGTTTATGGATTTAACGGATACTTTCGACGGATTCAAACAAGGTAATGCACAAGTAAAATGGAAATAAGGAAACAAAATAGAAATGATAGTAAACAAACCAGAATCATACCGATAAATAAATATTAAAGAAATAGCATTTAAAGGTTAATAAGTATTAATACAACGCCTTTGGGGTCATTGCATTTTGTACGTCAAGAAGAAAAACATATACATTTGAATATGTTCTAAATAAATAAATTACACGAAACAGTATATTAAATTATAATTCATTAATAGATATATGTTAAACTTGGTTTTGCCAGCTCATGTTCTAAATTGTCTCTTTGTATAACTTTTTATAGAATATGTCTGCCCATTTGAGGAGAAGAACATGAAGAGCTGGACGGAGAAACACCCCGAGCATTGGAACAACAACGAGGTGTTGGACTGGATCTACTTTGTGGCTGCTGAGAATCATCTAGATGTCGCCAGACTACGAGGCGAAAATTTCCAGACAATTACGGGACAGAAGCTTTGCCAAATGACCCAACAGGACTTCATTGAAAAGGACCAGGAATATGGTTCCTACTACTTCGAGCTGTTCCGTCAAATCTTTAATGAAGGTAAATTTCTAATAGAAAAAAAACCTTTTAATTTTAACAAAATATTATACCCTAAAAAATATTTAATAATACAAGGAAATCATCAATATTTATTATTATCATTATTATCATTTTGATATTTGAGACGGCAATGTCAATGCTATTTATCTAGGTTTCCGTTTATATGTAAGGTAGGAGAGACTATCATTTGTTATCTGTAGTGAAATCTTCTCGTGTTACTTACTTACACCTTTACTGTTTGATTTACAGCTAAATTCACGCCCCCAGCGTCAGTCGACCCGACTTCTTCTGACAGCAGTAGTCTGAATTTCCCCAGGGAACTGTTTTCCTATCCACAAACGATGGCTGATATAGAGGTTAACGATGCCCAAACCAGTGGTAAGTTTTACCTGCGAAAAAGTCGCTAAAAATTAAACCTGCGATCGGTTTATAAATAAACGCAAAAAATTACTGTATTACAGTGATAGATAAAAGGAATACATAGTAGATGTTGCTATATGTTTTCATAGGGTTATCATCAATGATAAATATTAGCTTTTAAACTGTTAACATAGGGTTATCATCAATGATAAATATTAGCTTTTAAACTGTTCACATAGCGAATCTTAATTTAACTAACAAATCTCTCTTTTTTATCAGAAATGCTGGATAACAACCTCGATACCATGCTCGAAATCCAAGATGGTGTTCCCAAGGTAAACATCGCCGGCGCTTGGTACGACTTTGATGATGATATGGATATTCAGATGGATCGAACGGATCAGGGATACATCAGCGGAGGTAAGTTGTCATCAATGTGTTACTTTAGAGTAAATTAATTTATTAATTAAAAAAAAAAGGTATATCTGTGAATAGTACTTTTTATACCTTTAATCATTTGTTCCTAACAAGCTCTGCTAGAATCCAATCATCGCTGAATTTCTTAATAAATATGTTAACTATTAATGTATATATTTCACGATTTGTAGAAGCTGAAAGTGAATGTGATTCCCGGCTCCCGTCTCAGCTGTTTTCTGACGAAGAGGCTGAGGTTGTAGTCAAAAAGGAGCCTAAGAAGAAAACGCCATCACGGCGATCTCACGGCAGCACTTCCTCCAGTGAGGGCTTTGAGAGTGAGGACGGGAAGTCGAACAGGGGCAGGAAACATGGCCAATGTAAGCTTCATAAACACATATATTACATACAATGGAAGTCTTAGAAACATCTATATTACATAAAATGTAAGCTTTATAAACACATATATTATATACAATGGAAGACTTTATTTACATAACTATTATTTTTGTCCTAATTTAATTTTGGTTCAGAAATGTTCGTTTTATATACGATTGTCCCTTCACCAAACATGTTTATATTATTATAATGTAAATTTATATTCTTTCTCACAGGCTCAAAAGGTAATCATTTGTGGGAATTCATCCGCGACTTGCTGAAGGATCCCCAGCTCAACCCCAGTCTGCTCAAATGGGAGGATAAGGAATCCGGAGTATTCCGATTCGTCCAATCAGAAGCTGTAGCTCAAATGTGGGGAAGGAAGAAAAGCAACCCGGGAATGACATACGAGAAACTGAGTCGAGCAATGAGGTACGTCTAATTTGTTACCGTGTCATTGTCCGTCTCTAACCTTTCTATTTCAGCCCTGTACGTTTATTAAACAGTATCGTATTGTTAGCATGAGCAGCAATGTGTTGTGATTTTAGTAGTCTTAAATAGTGTCGTTAGTGGTGAAAGGTTGACAACAGTATTTAATGTGTCGGTTAGTGGTGAAAGGATGAAAATAGTACATCATGCATGCAATATTGGGCTTAAGTGATAGATATGTATATATTTATATACAAATGTACGTGCATTTATACATGTAACTGTGATGTCTACAAACAAACTAGCTGACAGCAATCAATCACGTAATAGGGGCAATGATGCATTTGGTATATGGGCACTTGGTTATATTTTAACATAGCCATTATTTTTGTACAAACAGGTTTTGCAGATCCGCAAGTTATTTTGCTGGTGTGCCCAAAAATGGGAAATTCCCGAAGAAATTGTGTTTCCGGTTCGGCCCCAAAGCTTTCGGTTGGAAAGCAGAGTAGACTGGGATCGCTTAGGTTAATACCATTCCACATATTTACAACTTCCCTTGATTCTTTCCTTTACTAACTAGCTTACCTGCTTTAAATATTACCTCTTGTTTGCTTTTCTGTTTCATAGTCGTGATGTTTGTATCTTATACTAACCTAATGTTTTACTAACCCGTTTCTAATATTTATATATCTATATAACAATCGTTTCAAATCTTTTAATTTCAATTCTTTTTAATAATCGAAATTGATCTCTACTCACCTTCTTTATTTTAACATTTCTTATCTACTTCTTTAACCTTCAAATTCTTCTTTTATCGCTTTTCTTTTATATATCTTTCATTCTGTATCAATTTTATTTTTATTCAAATTTAAACATTTTGTAAGCAAAAATTTAAATTTCATTTAAAAAATATTTCAAAAATATTGTTACAAAAACGTTTCAGAAATAATTTAAATGAAAAGTACATAATCGAAAATTAGTTTGAAACGATAATTTAATAAATTTACTAAATACTGCATGATCCATTGTGACGGGTAAATTATTATGTGCATGAGTAATTTAGTGAAATGATCAGTTAGCAAGAAAGTGAAAAAAACCAGTAAACGTTTGCGATAATTGTATATATATTATGTTCTCCAGGTATTACTACAAGCGAGGCATACTTGATCGTGTCGACGGCCGAAGACTCGTGTACAAGTTCGGCTCCAATTCCCATGGTTGGAAGGACTGATGTCACACATTGCGTGTGTGAATCTTTCCAGTGTACTTCCCAAAGTACCAAATCGAACCCATTACCGAGCTGGTGTCTGTGACAGCTACTCACCACGTGACGATGTTCCATGCCGTGGAAACCGAGAGATGTAGCCATGGAAACTCCAACAGGATATAGTCCAACGTCCATGAAGCCCGTGCGTCTCTAAGCTAGACATGAGTGTTTGGCTTTTCGTAGCTACTCGCGTGAGACATTATTGAAGATGTTTCCAACGGAAATCATTTCATAATATGACTACAAACGTGCAATTTCCTCGTAACCCTCCTTACATATTGACGACAATCGGATAGTGAAATGACAGTCTCAGCCATTGAATGGAGAAATGAGATTATTTTGTGAATGACAAGCTTATCTGTGATAAAAGAACATACTTCATATTCATCGTCATCATATAGTCATCGTATTTATAGTGACCAAACCTCGCCAAGTCATGGCACAACGGTGCAAACTCTAAGACGTATCACCTGACGGAATTCGTTTGACCACGGAATTAGCTATCTAAGTCCGTGGTTTGACAGACCAGCGATTAGGGACTATATTACTACTAATAGTCATTGAATTCTTCATCTTCATGGATCGATTCAAAATCAAAGTCTGTGTTCAAATATTAGTGATTTATACAAAACAAGTTTTACGTAGCTTTACGAATTTACTTGGAGTTTATATCTGATCGGTAGAATGACCAAACTATATTTTGGTTGTTTATTAAGTATCTCTATATAGAGAGTTGAATCTTCTACTTTATAAGTGGCCACTGATTAGTGTTAACCCCGTCAATCAGTATTAGTGTGTGTAGAACACTTACATGACAAAGTCCCATCGGCGCACATTGTCAATGGAATTACTTATATAACGCGGTTCTGCCGCAGTGATTAATTTATTTGTGAATTGTTAGATGTTGTTATAATCTTATATATATTTAATATATTTTTTGTAAGTTTATAGAATAAAAAAAATGAAACATTACAAGTTATTTGTTTATATTTTGTGTAATGTGTTTGTGTAAGTTTTGAGTATCTTGTTTGGTTGAAAGCGTGCACTACACAAGTATGTCGTTGAACTAATGGAATCAGAATACAAATGTGTGTTTCTATGGTTGAGAAGAATTCCTGTTCCGTAAAATCAAGTTTTCAGATTTTGATATGATTCCTTTGTCATTTCAATTTTCAAAAATGATTGAAAGAGAGAGATTTATGACTTACTTGGCCGTTTTAAAATTGAAACCCCATTTCACATGACGTATAAAAAGGGATAAAAAGACGCACTCATTTCACATGATAAAAGGGTTTGAAAAGCTGAATATATAACCATTTCTGATAAAATAAGAATGGATCGAGTAAAATTCTGACGTTTAGGGTTGTTGGCATGTTAGGTGAGAGGCCACGTAAGTTTCTATTTCTGGGAGTGTTTGGCTCGGGGTGATTGGTGAACCGCGTAAACTAAACAGCCACTACGTGTACCCCGGTCGTGTGGGCTAGCTTAATCATCATTCGGCATGTTCCCCTGGTGGACTTTGATCATATACGTGATTTATCAGACTTATCAATACTTGTTTATCAGTTATAAATATTTCATTTTTTTGCTGTGAGAGAATTTATAGTTTATCGTCATAATTATACTGTGTGTACAAGTCGTAGGGCACAGAATGCACTATCTTTATCAAAGGTAGAGGTGATTAATGGCGGCTCGATCAAACGCCAAAACTGTGAACAAATATTTACAATGTAGAATGTTATAAATTAAAAAAAGTAACTGGTAGCACATACGATAAGGCGTATCACTGATATTTGGATCTCAAAGACACCGCATCTACATGTTAGAATAAAAATCGTCATATTTCAACAAGTCCCTAACGATAACAGGTCGTGCATAGTGACCACAAAGATGGTACAAAACATGTCATTTGGGATAGTCGTATAATGATGCAAATACATTATCGCTTTCTCTTTTTTCACATCAAGTGAAACAAGGCTAGATTTCAGTATATCTTTGCATCAACTGAGATAAAGTTAAAATGAGAAGCATATATTTATAGGCAACTCTACGTGCTCAACTCCGATTTGAGGTTAAAAAAAACCGACAAAGTAAATCAATAAAAAAACACAAACAGGACGGTCCACACGACCGTGGGTTACTCAACGAGTTATGTCAACATCTGAATGAGAAAACTCTAGCTCAAAGATGTGGCTGTTGACATTCCCTGCTATGTTGGAAAGTATAGTTCTCAGACCCATATAATAAACTTTGTTTTATCAAATGAGAACTGTGCTAAATATAGTGCCAAAGCTCTAGCAGCTGTTCTTAAACGTCGTAATAATGTTATATATCATTGACTATTGTACATTGAAGTTTGAAATTTCAATATAATTTTATGGCATGTATTAGCTTCTCTCTCTTATAGCCTTTTAAAGCAAGTTT
>JAUMHH010151428.1:0-19290 GCA_032359455.1 Chlamys rubida | reverse complement strand
GTATAGTTAGTACCCTCAATCCTGTATTGTTAGTAACCTCAATCTTGTATAGTTAGTACCCTCAATCCTGTATAGTTAGTACCCTCAATCCTGTATAGTTAGTACCCTCAATCCTATATGGTTAGTACCCTCAATCCTGTATAGTTAGTACCCTCAATCCTGTATAGTTAGTACACTCAATTTTCATAATCTCCTTCAAATTCGTTTTCAATACTGATTGAGATAACACTATCATCACTCAAATCATTTTTGGTGCTATCTTTATTCTCTCTCTAGCTTTTCAACTTGTCTTATCAACTTGAGTTTGCTGTTCAACCCGCCTTTGCCAAGTCCTCAACAATCTCATCCCTTACATTCTGATTCTTTGTTGGCTTCATATTATTGCCAGGGTTAATAAAAAGTGATTTCCCTCTTCACGGCGTATTCGCTATGTCACATCCGTATTACACAATAACATTCGGAAGAGATTCTTTCAGCGACTGGGTAACTTCGCACTCTGCCAAGGCTAAACATTGGTAAAGAATACACAGACAGTATAAGCCTTGGTTGACTGTAATGGAAGTTTTGATCACAATTTTCTTTTCTCTGAGAAACAAAAACCTTGGAACGGTTCTTGTTCAACTTTCTCGTTTGTACATTCTTTTTTATACTGAATGTGCTGTAAATATCCCAAGACATTATCCTATGATATTCTAAGCAAGTGATATTACTGAATCTGGAACATAGTGTTTCATTATTCAAAACGAGAAGCTCTTTCTTTTCTCATTGGCTTTTTCTAGCATTGCATGACGTTTATTTCTTGGAACTATAATGTGTTTTCCCCTTCGGTATCCCCCCTCCTGATAAACAGCTTGTCTTGGATTAACGCCGTCTAACATAGTATTAAAGAGGAGCACTGTTTACAAAGTATTTGACTCGGTTCATCTACATTCCAATGTTGATTCAACAACCGGTTATCTTACCTTCTAACCCTGTGGTTCTTTCTTTCAAATTATAAAACCGACTGAGCTATAAAGACACTTTAGGAAGAATTTAATGAAGTCCACGATGGTTAATTATTTACGGGGTTTAGAATATATTTTCTTAGATTAGTCAATGCACGACCAGAAAGGTAATAGGTCTGTCTATTTTACCAATGTGATAGTCACTGGCATCCATGACTGTTCATTACACACCTATAGTCACTTACAACAGTGATTGTCTGTCTGCTACGGCCTCTGGCAGGACACATGTAATGGTTGACTAGCATTGTCGCAGATCTGCTTGACCGCTGACTTTACCATGCTGACCTAATACCACTCACACTACTGCTTGGCCTATTCGCTGATCGCCTTATAGTCACAAGAGTCGAAGGAAAGTGTGGCTCTTAAAGCTTGTTTTATACTGTAAAATCAAACAATACAAACGATAATTTCGTTTAAAGTCCATACATTAACCTCACAATGAAAGCAAGTAAAACAGGGCCGATTTACACTGATATGATATAATGAGAGTTCAAGGGGAATCAATCCACGTGTCAAGGAAAGGTAAGAGTTGTATGCTTCATCAACGACACTCACATGGTCAGGTTCTTATATAGACACAAACAGAGAAGTAACAATAGAACGGACAGAAAGAGTAAATGTACAAAATCATACAGGTTGATATCTATCTCGCACAAGGAAATTAGATGTTGCCAAACAAGACACTGTTTGCGACCAGGTAACTGGGCGATAATTTTCATCAACGTGCACAACCCTGTGTATTCGAAGGGAGTCAATAAATAAACCTATAAATACCGCAGCGTTGGGATCAGGAAAAGATAATTCATGATAGAAAAATCTAAATCATAAATCTGTCAACTTTAAGTTAAGACTGAGGAAAGAGGTTGATGCAATCGGTAGTGTCGGTGATTTAAAGTTCATGAGAGTGTAAAATATTATTTGAAAATATCTACATTTCTGTTTTAGTTCCTCTAGATAACAGTACCAACTCAAAATGTTGTTATGATTCAATAAAAGCAAGTGTGTAGTAATATTAACAGTACTACATGTACCGTTATATGACATCTAACACCACTATGTAAACACAACAGTCACCCCCTCCCCCTCCCTCCTCTCGCCAAAAACACCTGCGAGTTTTTTTATCAATGGTTTAAAGACGTTTAAATATATTTGATTTTTTTTCTTTCAAATTTGTGTTGATAACTATGAACTGATCTACAGTAAATCACACTGTAAAGGGTGCTGAAAAAATGAATGTCCGATGTTTTTAATCAACGCACGTAATGTTTATGGCGGGCCACCGAAGTGAGTTTGCTACATTGTATTAGATCCTATTACAGGTCCTTTCAACAGAACAGAAGAAATAGCTGTCCTCTACGCCCGTTGCAAGTGGCGAAGCAGGTCAAATCATCCCGGCTCTTCGGCCAGCCAACACATGCCAAATGCTCAAACGATGAGCTAGTTAGTCCCGTTGTCACAGTCGGTGGACACCAGCATTCAGGCAACAGCGTCTTTTCAACCAACTCTTTGACATTCAAACCGCATCGTGGCCTGATGAGCTTAGCCGCTGCGCAACCGTTGTTTATCGGTCAGCTACCTTCGCGATCACGGACTGACTTTTTGTAACTAAAATATTTTACAAAGTACTTCTTTTTCAAATTAAGATCTGATGTCAGTTTTAAAGATAATCAATGCTTGTTAAACATGATGGTATTAAACTAAATTATTAAAAACAAGCAATATGGCTCAATTGTGTATTTCGTCAACTTGACAAAGCAGCATTCTTCTCGCGGAAAAGGCTGTTCAATTAATGCTGTATTCAGGACGGTGTATTGCTTTTTACGTGAAAAAAACTATTATTTCTGAATTTCAAATAATGAAATTGAATGTAAAAAAACGTTAGTATAAGGTTTCAAATGTATCTTTTTAACGTTTATGAGGGTATGCAACACAGTTCCGTTCATCATGGAATATGTTTGAACGGAACTGTGTTACATACCCAATATGAAAAAGTTGCATTTCAAACCTTAAATAGCACGCCATAGATCTACATGAATATGAAATGGAAGGACTAGCCAAAGTCTGTTTTTTAATTATTTCCAGCTTCACACAAAAAAAACCCCAAGTCGGTCAATAAAAGCACCTAGCTACTCTCCATGGGTATGCCAACAGTCTACTGGAAATTCGTAAAATTGTTGGAATAATCTTGTTTGTGAATGAACGTGATTTGACCAAAATGTCAAGCAATAAATAACTCTAGTAATCCTGACCGATTGGTATGTATACTATTTTAACTACTGGTTTTCATTTTACCCTAATGGGAGACCACAATGTGTGTTTTACATTTTATCTTTCAACAGAGTGCGTGTGGTATAAATGTATGTTTATGCAACATGTTTCGCAGACGTAAGCAGTCGCGCCCAAGTCTCGGTAGGTTAAGCGATGTCATTGCTTTGTTGACTGTCAATGTTAATTTCCTAGTGTATTTTTTTTGTTTTTTGTACTCTGTTTTTCCTAAATATAGTTAAACAATAGTAAGTCAAGCAAGGTATACTAACGAATAATGACTAATGAATAACCGCCCAACTTTACTAATAAATCAGTGATATATAATTGCTAGTGTCCTTTTAAACCATACAAAGGACCTCATAATTGAGCCTTTCTATAATTGTGACTTTCAACGGCAGACCGTTTGTAAGTATTGCCTCCTAACCTTGTAATTACTCTTTCTGCAGACATTAAGCATTATAATTTTTCTTTTTGTAGCACACATTGAATATGCTACGGTTAGCTTACAATTAAATCCATGTTTGATGATTTATTGTTGCTATGGCTATCTGACAATTCTTTTCATTTCTATGAATTATTTTTGTCATGGTAATCTTACAATTAGATTCATGTTGTATAAATTATTATTGTTTCGGTAATTTTAGAATTAGTTTCATTATTTAAAACATTAAGTAAGGAAACACATATCCAAACTCGACTCTGCTCAGAGGTACGCTAACTTAAGGTACACGTGAAGGTACATAATCAATGTTTGTGTGCGAAAATTATTGACATACAGTCTAAGAAGCAGAAAACTCAATACAACACATGACTACCCATATTACTTATCACAAACCTTAAGACAATCAGGCTTCAACATTTAAGAATAAATGACGTTTGGGGCGAGATCGATGTGTCCTAAATTAAATTCCGTCATAAATGATTTATTCTAAAACAATTATTCTCACACCATATATTTTTAGTGGTGCTTAATCAATAGTTTTGTGTGAAAACATTACATAATTTGTGTACTTAAAAAGCTAACAAGAACATTGAAAAATAATATAATATAATATTATAATCACTCAGTGTTTATTTTTTTAAAGATGACCGTAGGATATACAAAAGAGAATGCAACGATAAAATTTGATAATATTCAAAAGTAAAATACACTACGTCATACAGCTGGTTCGTCCTTCCAGGACTTATCGGTGATGCTAGGGGTCAAAAGGGGTGTAAATTACTGTTCAAACAGAAGGGAAGGTGCATAACACGCTATCTGTATCTGTATCTGTGTTCTTTAATTCCCTCCTTCGTAGGAGAACCTCCATGTTGGAGTTGTAACTTATTTACACTGTTGGCCTATGTTATGAGAAAGCAACTGGTTATGTATGGTACAAATAATAGTGACTATTTCTAAGAGTTCTTGGCATGCTAGTATATACACATATACAGTTAATAGGAGTATATACACAACTACAGTAGCACACACAAGCGTAGTAGTAGAGTTAAGGTAGCAGTTAGGAATGTTTATATTAAAGGGTTGTTTTAACCAACACCCACACACAGTTCATAAGATACTGCAAGCACAAGTGGTATATGATCACTTCTAGCGCTTCCTTTTTGACTTGGTTAGACTCAGCAAGCTATACCGCTTGAGGTGCAGCGTGTAGCACAGTCGTCTAGCATGAAAGTTTAGACGGTCGCGAGCCCCACCATCGCTTTGATCGAACACACGGCTACTGTCAATGATAATCTGCACCATGTCACTGGGTTCCAGGCTGCTAGCTTCAGGTGTTGTCAGTAGTTGTACTTCCTCGGAGACACGTTCTAATGGTCGGTTCCTGGCCTCCTGTAGTGAACCACACCGAAGAAGGAAATGTTCCTTTGTCTCATCTTCCACTCCACAGAGCAAACAAGTAGCCTGAACTTTATTCTGATTAAATGCTTTCCGGTTTTCCTGGAGGATGTACGTTCCAGTTGCTAGCAGTAGTCGCGTTTGAAGTCTGGTAACGTCCCTCGAATTTCCTGCGGTTGTGATCAGAATTGGATGGTGAGATCCCGGTGTGAAAGCATCCACATTTAGATGGCGAAGGCTGCTGTAGGCATGAATGATAGCCTCTTTCCACTGAGTGTTGATGGCCGTCCTAACCTGTTGTTTCCATTTCCATGAAGATGGCGGTGTTTCCAATATCGAAAGAGGATCTGGTAGGCTGTATATCCCAGTTATCCTTCTAAGTTCCTGGAACCAGCTAGTTGAGGATTCATCCTTAAGAATAAGCTGCCTATATGCAACCTTTCGTTCCAGACTAGTCCGCGGTAGTCGAGTTATCGCACCGAAGTGGATGAGGACTTTTTGTTGAATTTGCGCTTCCACCGGGAGAATTCCTGTCAGAACATACACTGCTGCATCTGCTGTAGTTACTGGAAGTGATAAAAGTTGCTTGATTATCTTTTTGAGAAAGATTTCCAGTCTCTTCAACTGAGGACCTTTTGGAAGGCATATCTCAAGCCCGTACAGGAGAATTGGCAGCACATACACGGTTAATAGATGTAGTGATGTAATCGGGTCCAGTCCATTCTCACCATGTAGTCCTGGTTTCATTAGACTATACATCCTCCTTCTGGCTTTCTGTATGTTCGAGTCAACAGTGGCCGTGGTGGTGGATTTCGTATCCCGCTGGATTCCTAGGTGTGTCGTCCTGTTCTGGACTTTGATTTGTTCATCCCCGATACGGAATACTGGAGGCTGTGTATGACTCTGTGCACGATGGGACGAGGGAACCACTAAGACAACGCTCTTTGCGGGTTGTAGTAAGTACCTCTCCTTAGAACTGTAGTCTACAGCAACATCCAATAGAGTCTGAAGTGAGTCTGGTTTGTTGGTAAGAATAGTGACGTCATCAGCGCACGTCGGAGCACTGCAGTCAGTGGTACCAATCTTGCTGCCTAGTCCTGTATCCTGTATACGGTTTAGGAGGTCATTCACATAGACTTTATAGAGCTCTGTACTCAGTAGTCCACCTTGCCTTACTCCTTGCATTATTTGAAAGCTGTCCGAGAGTTGGCCATTCCACTTTATACAGCTCACCGCGTGAGAGTGCAGGTCCTGTATCACCTCCCATGATTTACCTCCAACTCCAGCGAGATATAACTACCGTAGTAGGCTATTGTGATTCACCACATCAAAAGCTGACTTCGCATCCAGGTAAGCCGAGTAGACATCCTTCTTGCAGTCTTTGGAGTCTCGGAGAACTTCTTCTAGGATGGTGGCTGCCATTAACGGTGAAGCTTGTGAGGTAAAGCCTCGCTGTAGGGGATTCTGGATCTCGGAGATGTATGGTCTGATGGAGGTTAGCAGCAGAGCTTCGAGGACTTTAGTTAGGACTGGCGTTACGGTGATACCTCTGTAGTTTTTCGCCTCAAATTTGCTTCCCTTATTCTTGAATACAGGGGTTATGGTTCCTTTCTTTAGGGCAGGAGGGACAAATCCAGTCTTCATTATGGAGTTGATTATGTAGGCGACGAGATCCAGGACTCCTTCTCCAGCGTACAGAAGGTGCTCTGTTGCCAATCCATATATATCCTCAGCCTTATTCTTATTTAGGGAGAGTATGGCTTTAGCTACTTCTTCTCTGGAGAATGATATGTCTTTTGTGTCACCACTACAGATTTCACTGATAATGTCCACATCCTTTTGGACTTGCTCCATGTACTTCCCGTCAAATAGAGGGTTGTCAGTCGGTTGAGCCAGAGAACTAAAGTGTTGATTCCACCCTGAGAGCACATACTGTCCATTGTACGTATCATCGCCCACCTTTAGCTCAGATATGCATCCTCCAAATTTCCCTCGGTGTTTGTTGATGAGTTTGTATAGTCGTCCAGTGTCATTTAGCCTTGCTTCCATGATTTCTTCACGGTTCT
This sequence comes from Chlamys rubida, assembly GCA_032359455.1. Classification (NCBI taxonomy): domain Eukaryota; kingdom Metazoa; phylum Mollusca; class Bivalvia; order Pectinida; family Pectinidae; genus Chlamys; species Chlamys rubida. The sequence continues at coordinate 12,115 of JAUMHH010151428.1, read as the reverse complement.
GGAGGAGTTTCTGTGCATACGCAATCCGAATGTACCTCCTTAGCTCTTGCTTGGCTAGTTTTCTGGCTATGAGTAGGGGATTGGTTGGATCATTAGACCTGCCATTGGATTTCCATTCCCAGTGACATCGTCGGGAGTTACGTACTGACGAGGCAATGTCACTATTCCAGACTGTAAGAGCATTAGTTCTTTTACGCTTGGGGCGTGAAGTGCCAATAGCGGAGGCATTAGCCGCACTCTTTAGGAGCTCATTCGTGTCTTGGACTGCCTTTTCGATTGAAAATCTGGTCCCTGTTGTGAGGTGTAGAGTCTGTGCCTCTTCCCCTACACGAGCTTTGTAGTAGTCAATGTCAACTTTCTGCCACGGGGTTTTTCCATTCCTTGTGGTAACCGGTACCTGTTTATGACATGTGATAGATTCTTTCACTGCGATGACAACAGGATAATGGTCCGAGGTGTTGGTCGGAAGGTCCTTGACAACGCGTACACTCTCAACCAGGATTGAGCTAGGTTGTTGCAGAAAGTAGTCTATAGCCGTTGAGTCTGTTCCATTTGGGTGAACAAAGGTTTTCCCTGCTGCCTTAAAGGATAGCGAGTTTTCGGAAACAAAGTTCTGTAGAGCTTTCATCCTCCTGCTGGTGTTGGCTTCGTCAAGATGCTCATTGAAATCACCGCCTATGATTATACTGTGGGTAGGTTGGAATTTATGAACAATTTCATGAAGTTGTTCCAGCACTTCGGTAAATTCATCAAACTTGTCACTATTCCCCTTTGAGGGCATGTAGACGGAGGTGATGAGATACTTTTTACTTTCCGTAGAGACCTCGGCACACTGAATGCGGTTTCCACCATCCTGCAATGGACGTACGTTGTGATCAATACTCTTAGCCCAGAGTATGGCCACTCCACCATATCCCCTGGGCATCTGGGCTGGTGAAATTGGATTATCACTATCCACTGCCTTACCTACTCCGTTAAGTGTATCCGTGACTTCATCCAAGCTATTTAGGTGGGTGTTGAATAACCAATGCTCCTGGACAAGAATAATTGCTGGTTTTTCCTGATCACACAGATCCTTTATTGCGTTTGCTGCAGTACGAATGTTCTTACAGTTGAATGTTATAATTTTGAAAGGCTGTGATGTTTCGTCACCAGTACTGTTTACATCCCTAGTCTTGGGTGGTGGTACATTTGGCCTCCCCATAAAAAAGAGTTCTGTGGTGTGGTACCTACTCGCGGAAGACTCATACCTTGTGGTGGACGAGAGGTTGCGGGTTTGTGGCCATGGGCGAGTGGATTCACAATTACTTGTGGTTGATTTGGCAGAGGTGCAGTATGGCGTAGCTGTTGGTTGATTGTCATGTGCATTTGTCGTTGTTGGGCTGTTAGAGACGGGGTTTGCAGTGGAGGATTACCCGGTGGATGGCTAAGTGGAGCGCGCATAGAGGCGAGTGGATGGTGGTGGTGAACTGTAGGAGTTGTGTTTACAGCGAAGAGTCGTTGGGGAGGTGCACGCGTTACATGCGGAAGGGAAGTTTCCATTTGGCGGTATGCACTCACATTTTCATTTGGATAGCTGTAGTTTTGTTGTGGACGACATGGTTGATTTAATATTTGATACGCAGGTTGAGTTTGCGATGGTGTAAAAATTGGTTCGACGTGTTGGGAACCATTACGATTATGATTGTCTGAAGTATTCTCACTACCCGACTGCGCAGTAGACGTATAATGAGCGTTCAGGTGAGTAGATCCTTGCCCATCAGACCGAAAACATTCAATGTCTCTAATCTCCTTGTCAACCTTTGTGAGGATTAGATTTGATATTCTTTCATGAATGGTGTCCAGAAGCTTTGAGCTGTTGCATTGTCCAGTTCCGATTAAGTTCTGCACCTCATCCCGATCATCATACACTGACAGTCTACGGCGGAGAATTTTATTGGTTTTATTAAGTTCCTCATTATCCGCCTCAAGTTTCGCAATGTAAGATTGAAGTTGTGCAATTTCCTTTTCAGCGTTTTTTAGTTCTTTGCCTTTTTTGTTTTCGGTAGGTTTTTTCCTCGGGGGCTTCGTCTTGCTTATCTTCGGATTAGATACTATTTGGGTGTCCAGGCTTAAGTCAGAAAGACGTTGGTCCACAGGTTCGATAGAGTCTGTGTTTAGATCAACCTGAGGTGGAAAGTCAGTGTAACTGGGTAAGACTTCATCTTCCGAGGTGATACTTTGCTGTGAAATATCGAGGGTTGATTGTTTGTTGTTGGTCTCATCCCTTTGTTCCTCATTAGCTTTGCAGCTTATACACACCTCTGTGTTATTGTCCGCTGAGCTTTCCAGACAAGTCGTATGACAGTACTGTTTACATAGTTCACACACGTCCAAATCAGTACTGGCATCCTCCTCACATACATGACATGTGACCGCATCTGACCTACTGTCCACATCCTCCTCGAGGATCCAGTCCGATATATTCTTATTCGGGGTTGTATTAGGCATGTCGATCATTTGGAGGACATTTGTGGGAGAACATTGCTGGCATGTGTACACGTAGTTACTATTCTTCATTTCCATTAGGCGGATTATTTCGTCTGATAGTTTATCACAATTATAATGAATCCAGTGCCTGCCCGATTCACAATATCCTGCTCTGGTTTTACAGTTTTTATTGCATTTGGTGCATTTTTCTGAGAGTTGTGAGCTGCCTCCATTCACCACGATATTTCCCAGCGATTGTTTGATTACAGTAGCGAGTTTGTCTGAAAAACTTTCTAAACTCCCGACATCCACACACATGCGCCCTAGAGCTGGCAGTAGATTCAGTTCCAAGTCATTTTCCAAGAAAAGTTCTGGGGATTTTCCGTTCAGCAGAAGCTTACTAGTTGTAAGGAACAAGTTCAGCGTATAAGATTCCTGTGTTGATTTGTCCTTCCTAGATACCCTATAAATCTCCTGCCACAAGTTGTTCTTATTATCATATTGGTTGTTTTTGCTGACCAAAAATTCTGGGTTTGGATAGTTACTGTAGAGATCATCGCACGCCTTCCTCATAAGCTCGAATGAGGCAGTATCCATATCCATCACAACTCCACCCTGCTTGGTTGCTATGTTTATAACTCCTAATTCACGCTTAGTAGCTTCCATTTTCTTCCGTAGCGATTTTCCTTTATTTAATTCAAAATCATTAACTGTTGCAGTGGCCTGTAGGTTTCCAGAAGATCTAGTTGCCCTTAGTCGGGTGACAGTAGAAGTGGTAGTAGAAGCAAGTTGTTTATCCATGGAGGCCGCCATGTTTGTTCACGTGAAGTCTCGTGTCGCGAGAATTGACACTCTGGTGTCAATTCTTGCACAATATATATATATGAGATAATGATTTAACCAGCAACCCGGTCTGTATGGAGTGGACCACTTATCGACAACGTAGAAATGAGAGTTTTATAAAATCGATATTAAAAGCAGAACCTCATTCTGCCGCGCCACCAATGTACATTTTCCAGCCGCGAGTTAAAATCATAAAATCGTTCACTTCCGGTCGTGAAAAGTTCCAAATAAAAGTTTAATAAAAACACGCAAATAAACACACGCAATGCAGCTAAGGCTATGTATATACAATGTTAGCAGCTACAGGGAATGCTACAAACAGTTAGTATGCTATTTGACTAAAAACAGTTCATGTATGTACATTGTTGGGCCGAGGTTCCGCGCTAAAATAGGTGAGTTCACTATAAAATAAGTAAAATCGTAAAATGGTGCATAAATATGTGACCAAAGTTCATAAAAGGCATAAGCAAATGATGGTGGGGTTACTAAAAAGTCACTATGTATTACCAACAAACCAGTGCTTCTCTAAACCTAATATAAAAATTAAAATCTTTGTGCAGTGCTGTACGGGACCTCCTACTCCAACGCCATCTTGTCTTCTCAAGATAGCATAGCAGAAACATGCACGCTAAATCCTTCCAAATTCCATCATGCAACACCAAGTTCAGGAAGGAGTCTTTCTACCCAAGAACCATCCGGGATTGGAATGCGCTACCCGCCAGCACTGTAGACGCTGTGAGTCTTGAATCCTTCAAGTCTCACTTGGCCTCAAAGGAATAATATTCTGAACACTGTTTTTAACTGCACAACTCACAAACTATTTTATCAAGTTTTTAACTATGCACCTTAACTTAGCGCATCGCACAACAAGTGGCAGAATAATCAACTGATTGATGGTGGCCACCAAGTGGTAGAATAATCAACTGATTGACGGTGGCCACCAAGTGGTAGAAGTAAACGGTTAATAAAACTATATATAGCCTTAAAATTAACCAAATAACACGAGACATGACCAGCAGGATTCATAATCAGACAATAATGTCAGATGAGTAACATTCTAACGACAGTATTGACGATATATACCGTAGGAACGGTCTGTCTCACTTCTGTCTGTGTGTGGGATACATGTCATGTCGATTATCATGTTTATCTAACTCTCGTTAATTAATTTTCAAATTGTAAAAGACACTCGTTAAATCTCGTGTCTTACACAAATTGAAAATTAACCCACGAGAGTTAGGTAAACATGATAACCAATAATATTTATATATATACACGATTGATATAGCGCTTATATTATGGTGATAACTTAATCCTGTTCCTACTTTTTGTGCAGAGTTCGTCAAACCTTTCGCATGTCTATGTGGAGTATATTTGGAGTACTAGGGATCGCCATAGTTGTTGACATCAGAATAATAAATGGTACGGCGTTATATTTGTATAGCGTGGAAAGGTACAAACCATCTGTCAAGTAGTGATCTAAAAATACGCTTCAACTTGTCCGGGTAAATATAGGCGAGAGTTAGTCGACAACTTACCAGCAATTACGGAATATAACCATGCGTATCGGTAGTGAGGTGTACAGATCGCGGACGATTAAAAACAGTTCAAAATACCTTAATTATTTACCTTTTTTTTAAAAATATTTCCACATCATAAAAAAATCTTTATTTTTTATAAACACGCGCATCGTGTATGCTTGATTTACAAATAGAACAGCCCGTTTCAATTACAACGTTGCAATAACGATGACGTAAGCAACTGATCTGTGGCAATCATAGCTGATATGAATGCCCTCTGAATTCGGTAGAGTTAAAATTGTAACAGTGCTGTACCACGGTTCAAGTTCAAATATTTTAGTTCGGTCTCACCTCTTGTAACAATTCAGTTTATCAGTTAAAAGACATGCATACTAAAGAGCCACTCATTAAATATTGAGTTATGAGAGACCATATACCAATTATACACAAGCAGGTAACCAGTATAGATAGATACAATTTCTAATAAAATATACAATAATGGGACCTTCTGTTTCATCACCTGTTCATTACTACCATACCATTCACACATATTGGTCGCTGCTATTACAATGTCATCACTAGACACATTTTGATAAACAAAACTGTGCATGACTAATATTGGTTCAATTTCTTTGGTACTAGCATTTAGGAAACATTAGTTGTTGACAATCCCAACACAGATTGTATGCTGGTTAGTTACTAACTCATGGTTGGATAGACCTCAGAACATACGTGTATTGGTAAAATGTAACATGCAGATCTCGCCATAAGTATCATAGCCCACTCCCCCATGCTCGGTGTTTTCGAAATGTTTCTGTCAAATTTGGAATGTGCTCGCAGAATGTCAACGCTCATTCCAAGTTCAAAGAGAAAAACGTAACCACTTAAGTGTATACACATGTTGAAGTTACGGGTAATTGACGTATTTATTTATAAACTCTGTATTGATTGCCCAAGTACTTCCGGTTCAAAGACACCAATATAATTAACATGCCAGTAATACAAACCGTTTTCGTCAAACTACTCGGCAGTTATTTGGGTCATTCAGAAGCGAGGACATCCTGGTAGCAGACTTCGTGGCGTGGTCATAAAGGGTAGTGTAGTGTTGCTATATTTGCCATGTAGATTTTGGAGGCTTTGGTATCTCTACCAGCGTAGATTCAGGACCGGATCCATTAAATGACTTAATGTCTTAAAACGGGTTGCCTTGTGCCTATATTGGTGTTTGAACAGGACCGTTAGGTGATTTCTTGGTGCTTGAACAGGTTCGTTAGTAATTTCGTGGTAATTGATCAAGACCGTTTAAGTATCATTTAATAATGTTTGAACATGAATATTGTGTTGGTGATTTTGTGGTGTTTACATAAAAGCGTGAAGTTAAGTTTGTGATGTTAAATAGAGGCCGTTTAGTGATTGTAAGTGCTTGAACAAGACCAATTGGTAATTGTTTGTGCTTAAACCGGAATCGAAGCACGATATCGTGGTAATTGAACAAGACTTTTAGTGGGGGTTTTCACTGCTTGAACAGGGCAGTTCATCTTTAACAGTTTGAATACGAATGGTAAGACATTTCAGCGCAACTGAATAACACCTGTTAGTGACCGTTATATTTTAACATGACCATTTGATGATGTTTAAATGATTGCGCAGGACTATTTAGTGATGTTTTAATAAGCAAGCATGCTCGTTTCAGTGATATCGTCCCGCTTAACAGAACCGTATTCTAACTTCGTGGCTTGAACAAAACCATATAGTGGCTCTTGAAAAAAGGACCGTTAAATGTTTTCGTGGTACTTGAACACAACCATTAAATGATTTTAGTGGTGAAGCAGCATTATTACTGATTATTTTTGCTGTTGAAAATAAACGTTTATTTACTTAATGTTGTTTCCATAGAACCGATTAAAAAATGAACTTTTGTTAAATAGTAACGATTAGTCGGATTTGATGTGCTTAAACGAGACCGGTTTGTATATTAGAGTTACTGTTTAGTGTTTGGAGAGGACTGTTATATGCTTATACAGAACCGATTGGGGGTTTACATTCTGTTTAATGTTTTAGAAATCAGCAATTAAGAGGAAATTAAAGTTCGGTATCAAAGTATAAGAAAAGAAGATGTACTTTTCTACTTTTCTGTACGATAGGAGGTCACATATGTTTTTTTTTGTGACAACGAATGTTAGCACAAGCATGTCAAATAATTCAAGTGCACAACACGCATACAGTTCTTTGTAGAGATACGTATAACTTCTTTGGCTATTCGGAGAATTGAGCTATTGACCTACATAATTGTTAATACTTGTCCTGTCAAGAGCGTTGAGGCCAAACAAAAAAGACAAAAACAAAACAAAAAACAAACAAATACGTGTGTATCAGGTATCCAAACCTACCCTAGGTTTTCCTGTCGACCCTAGACACCTACTTGAATCAACGATTAATTTATTAGCCAGGCGAACTTCACAACTACTCATTAAAATGTACTTTCTTCCTGTTCTGGAAGTCTGGCCCTATTATTGAAAAATGTATAGCCATTGTAATGTGTGGAACTGCATTGTGAAATGTGATTTACAGCATAATATTGAATAACCGCAAAAAAAATGAAATGAAAATAAAGTTATTTGCCTACCAACTTACCTTGTTTTTTTCAGGCATGTTACCTGAAACACACATTATTGTTTGTTTGGCCTGGGTGACATGGGACTGCGTGACTGCTTACACGCCATAGTGGTTTTTCCCGTATCATATCACAACGACAGTGTCAGATCAGATTAAAAGCCTGGTTTGATTACCTAATTAAGTGTATATCTGCTATGCTTTCTCACAATAACAACCATTACAAACAGTAAATGGTTGGCAAAGACGCGAATTAAATATTTACATTTGTAAACATGAAGGCGCCTTGTAGAAAAACAAACTCATTAACTGCTCATTCAAATAACGAAACACTAAACAACCATGATTTTGAAGAGTCGCCAAAGGCTAACATACCATTTAACAAACTCCATAGAATATAACTGTCGAGGTACCTCGGTTAACTCTTCTGTAAGGACGAATGGTGATGGCCATACACATCCATGGTTAGATAAGACTGGCATATATATTTCAGATCGAGAAGTGATGGCCTCGGATAATTTTCTGTTGGTTGCTGCCATAGACTTCGGGACGACCTACTCGGGATATGCATTTTCCACCAGACATGATTTTCTAAGAGATCCGACGAAAATATCTCTAGTACAATGGTCCGGATCTGCGGGTATGGTTTCCCCAAAGGCTTCCACATGTGTCCTTTTCAAACCAGACCGTTCATTCCATTCGTTTGGATACGAAGCCGAGGACAAATACCTCAACCTCGCTTTAGACAAGGATCATGAAGATTGGTACCTTTTCCGGCGTTTCAAAATGAAACTTTACAATACCAAAGTAAGTGTGTCTAATAATTTGGTCTGTATCCGAATGACATTGAAGTAGAAATAACAAGAAAATATCGAAGTGTAAACAAAACTATAAAAGTCAAAATTAATAAAACTAGGGCTAATATGAACAAAGGAAAAATTACATGGAGACCCTTGAAAACGATGAGATAAAAACGCTTTCTTCAATGATTTCATTCGAAATAAACCTTAAATTATACGACAAAATCAAGATTGATACAGTAATAAATAAATAAATAAATTGATAAATAATAAATAAATAAAATAAACAAGTTAATTAACTGGTCTTTTTCATTTAATCAAGCTGGAAAGAAACGTCCAATTGACTGATTTCAGCCGGGAAAAGCAAATGCCTTTGATAGATGTCATATCGGCCACTATAGCCTATCTAAAGTCCCATCTGATGACAAAATGTAAAGAACAGGGCGCTGAAGTCAACGATTCAGAGGTCAGATGGGTCCTAACTGTCCCGGCGATCTGGACTGATCCAGCAAAACAGCTGATGCGGGAAGCGGCAGAAATGGTAATGTTCGAGACTACGTGTCTAAAACCTGTTTTAAAGGAATGCCATATGTTTCATAGTATCCGTTGAAACAAACTTGTAAAATAGACGGAATGAACAATGGCGTAGCAAATCATTTTTCGGAGCGATGCTTGCAGAGGGTCGACCATCCAAGGCGCGAAGCGCCGGAGTAGGGGGAGGATAGCTGAAAAAAAATCTACTAGGCCCTAGAAGCAATCTCTAATGTTCGTGGAACTCCTATTATTCTGATTATAAATAAGTAAAATCCGACTTTTTATATGAATAAAATTTCATATTGTACTTCCCTAATAGTAAGTTTTGATTAACATAAACCTTGGATGTTTGTCAATGTGTATAAACATACATTACAACAGATTTTAACAGCCATCACCGAACAGTATACAGTTAATTCATGCCCTTTCAGTCAATAGTCAAAAATGTTTCCCCGAGGTGTTGGGACCAACCTGGTGAACTTTTTCCCACTGTGATAACGTTTAACTTTAATGATAACGATTATTAACTTTTTATTAATGATAATGGACATGGACATTCTGAACACCATAAAGTTAAAATTGTGTCTACCCCACTGTTTTAGACACTTGGGTTTACTTGTCTTGGTAGGCACAACATTTAGTCCCATTTCTGCAAATAAACTTTCCTCTTGGCTGGCGCTGAGGGCTAACAGGTCCATGTCATCATCATCAAACCCTGTTCAGAATGTTAAAATTTCTATTATAGTAGCAAAAATGTAATACAAGGGACACGTAGTTTTTGAGTAACGATTAACACATTAAAGAGGGGCTACGGTTAACTGTTAATGTTTTTCAGGAAAACTAAAATAACACATTATCTGTGTATACTGGACCTACCTGTTGCCAAGTTAGCATTTTCTGAATTTGAGGATGGTTCGCCGAATAAAGTGCCTCTGTTGGTAAGGGAGTCTGTAGATAGTTGCGGTCTGTTGGTAAGGGAGTCTGTAGATAGTTGCGGTCTGTTGGTAAGGGAGTCTGTAGATAGTTGCGGTCTTTCAGTGGGGTTTTGGTCTGATTGTTTTCTTGCGACCATAGCCAAATTAGACTCGGCTGTAGATCCTGAAAAGAGAGGACAAAAATAGAAAGCAACTTATTTCCCTGCATGTTTCATGTGTATATGTGTTTCAACATTACCACGTGTTAGGTTACATCCAGCAGCCATTGTTTTTTTGTTTACACTGGTTTCCTCCATCACTAAAACTGGCACGGCCTGTAAATGACCTTCAAGTGTAAAATGGCATAAAAATACTTTTCCATTTTAAAGTAACCATACATACCTGGTCTGATAAGAATGTTTTTGAAACAGTGATTTAAACTGTTAATTAAGGGTCTACCTGATGTGACTTGACATTTCCAAGACCTGGAGATGGTAGATGGTATAAGGAGCCTGAGTCCCTTCTTTGTTGTGGAACTGAGTCACTGCGCTGCCGCATGTCCATAAATGTGTCTGTGTCTGTGGCATGCAATGTGGTTGCTTTACAAGCGGGCAATGTTCGATCTGTTGTCTAGGTAACCTGAGCACGTCCTACTCTGCTATAAATCATGAAAAAGAGATGGGGAACCCTACATTTAACTCGCAGCCAGTATTTGTGTCTTTACATATTTTGTATCACTTTATATATAGTTTAACAACAATATTTAATTTTTAATCCACATAATAAGAATATGTTAAGAATTCAAAATGTAAAATTGATAACATTTTGATAATTGTGCATGCACATGAATGATTTATATAGTACATTTTCGGCTTCCACAGCAATTGTGGTGACTCTATTAGTCACTCAGTGGTTAAGATTGTTGACAACAAATCACAAGCTTCTCAGGACCTGGGTTTAAACCCCCTTGAATACGTTGATTAAAACAATTATGCAGTGGAATTTTTAACCTGTATTGTTAGATAGTTACGAGTTACATGCTAATGATTTACTCTGGTTTTCTTCACCGATAAAACTAAAGCGGCCTGTAAATGACTTGAAAATGTTACATTAAATTGAACAACATTTTAATTAAACTTCGCAGTAATTATATATCTGGATCTATCACTCCTGTGATGGTCTGAGCCATTTTCTTCGTCTGGTGATCATCAGTTCGAGCATAACTCCTTATAGAGTTTTCACATTTATGGCCAGATAATTTCATGATATGTCGGGCCTCAAATCCATGGGCATCCATTATATTGACGGATGTTGCTTGCATACAATGATTGGTGTAGATCTGTGACAGAGGTACCGACTTGAACAGTGTCTTCAATTGTCATGAATCCATGTACCATGTCTCTTGGTCTGCACGGATCATTAGGTGGGGGCGTTGCCAAAAGGCATCACACTCAGGATGTAATTTAGGTATTTTACAATGGAGTTAACAGGGCAAGGGCGACTGTTTGGATTTGGGTATAGACTTTCAGCTCCGGTGTCCTTTAGGTCCCCTTTGTAGTTCTTAGTGGAATGGTCCCGGAGTTTTATATACCTATCTGCCTTGTCCTCGCCGCAAAATATTATAACAGACTTCTTAACATTAGGTATTTTTTCTCTTCCACGGTTACAAAAGTACAACATGTGATCCCAAAACACTTTGTTTTGTAGTCCAGCAGGTGTACCGAGATCAAAAGAGTTGTACAGCAAGCGGATGTCATCAGGAGATAGCGGGGTTTTATGAGTTATCGCTCCCTTTCCTTCCTGTTTTAATTTAACTAAAACTGCTTCAAATACTTTGTTTGCCTGTTTAAAATCAGTGTCATTTATAATGTCTATCTAACATATCTTTGCCAAGTTTTTCTGAAGGTCATATCTTATTGATAGCATAGACTTTTTGGTGTTTTTTGTGTTCTGTAGTTTGGTGTTAAGTGCATCACTTTCAGACATTTAAAAGTCCATCAATGGAGATTCTTTCGCATCGCGATATGCGGTTAGAATTCTTACCGCTGCCTTAATTACATTTTTGTTATTACAAGAATCCCTGTTTTCAACTAATTCTAGTAAACCCTGCTCAGATATTTCTTGAAAACGTTCTTCGGCAGCCATCTTCTGAAACGTGTGCACGTAAACAAAGGACGTCAGTGTTCTTAAAGCGCTTTAATCGAGATCAAATACATGTTTGGGCGCGTTCGTTGCTAAGGAAACGTGTATTAGTTCGACAGCTTCCCATGAAAATAGTTTTGACTAATTCATGGCTGTTCATGAATTACGCTATTTTCACTATGAATATAGTCAAACTTGTTTTATTACTTTTCACATAGAGAGTCAGGTAACATTTATGTCTAACAATACGATTTTGACGTCACAAATGTATTGACGTCAC
>JAUMHH010151417.1:0-13474 GCA_032359455.1 Chlamys rubida | reverse complement strand
GGACCTCAGTAATTATCAGACATGTTACTGTCCTAGGACCTCAGTAATTATCAGACATGTTACTGTCCTAGGACCTCAGTAATTATCCGACATGTTACTGTCCTAGGACCTCAGTAATTATCAGACATGTTACCCTGCCTTAAGACTTCTCAACATTAAATTTGTAACTTTGTATAGAAACAATATTATTTACTAAAAGGTATCTTTCTTGTTTCGTGGTTATACAGCAAGCTACTTTAAAAAGCATTAAAAATTAATCTACCATGGCATGTGTTTGTATTTAGAAACCTATTGCATGGCTTTACTTGACTCCCCCACCCGTGTAACTGTCTTTGTGTTACATGTTGGAGGATAAGACGGAGATGGAGATTACATTTCTTCCTATGTAAAGGAGAGACAGAATTGGAATGTATAGCCCATAAATACTGAAGCAGTAGAAAACTTGGTGTTGAATTATGATATTTTGGGGCTGACTGCAACAGGAAGTAGCCATTGGGAGGGACAGCACACAACATTTTGTGAGATGATTAATGGGTGCTGGAAACCTAATCAGGCCAGAGCTGTGTACATGTTGAGTGGGACTTGTATAAATGTGTGTTAGAGGTCGCCACACACCGGCAGGGGGCGAGGGGATCCACACCTCTCCCCCCACACAACCATAACTTGTTGATGTATTAATGACCCTATTAATGATCCCAGTTCCACATTTTTCCTACAGCTGTGAACACAAACCACCATTTTGTTGTAACTAAAAGATAAAATTATCTTCAGATCTGGCTGGAAGGGTGAGGACAGGTCCAAACAAAATAAATGTCTTTCAAAAAAACACCAAGGACATATCAGTGTAAATATCCGTCAGCTATGATGCCAACACCATACAAAATAAAACATCAGAAAAAGAAAGTTAATTGAATGTCCTAATATTCATAGGTCACCAGATTGACCCAATTGGGGAGGTGAAGTATAAAAGGAAATGTCATGATAACAACAATTTACAACAAGGGCCTGTTCATTTCCTTCTCAACATAACTGACTAATACAATCAACCACCAAAATAGAATCAAGCATCAAAACCAATTATAGAAACAATCACCTCCAAAAGGTAAGTAATGAATTAACTCCCCTTGATTAAATCTTCAGTTCCTTCTAGACAACAGCATGGTGTTAATTACATCATGAAGGGTGTGAGTGGCTATTAGTCATACACACATTCACCACAAATTGAACAATGGATTTTTACATAAAAATTAATTGTTCTGGGCCAGGGAAATTCTCCCGGGCTAAATTAGTCCGCTGCAATCATTACATATAGTGATTGTGCCATTCTTTCTGCTGTCAGTGTTTTTGTGTGGAATTCAGTTATAGGAGATATACAACAAACCTGAGGGAGCTAGCTGATAGGGCCTGTACACTACTGACTAATCTTCACGGCCCATTTATAATTGGCTGCAGCAGTGTATATTAAAGTAGGGCGACATCTACCTACACATAGGTATGGCACTGGCAGCTATGCATAGCCTCCATTACATATATACATGTATGTATAGTTTATTAGAGAGCATTAATTATGTACATTTTACATATTTATAGGATACATATAGCTGATTAGACTCTCCTAATATTTATATCCTGTCTGTGATTTTTTATCCATTATATTCAGAGGTTTCTGTTCTTTTTGCACAGGGAATATATTGCAACATGCTTGCAGATTGGGGATTTCACATTAGTTATTACAATATCCCCAAACATGTAACATTAAAATATTAGCTTTCAAGAGAAGCATTCATGATACGCACGTACAAAAAAACTGGGGTTAAATATGTAGTGATTTTTAATTTCTGGAAAACATGGCTTAAATTTCCCAGGGAGAAACACTGTTATATTCCCCAAAAACCAACATTAACATTTGTCATGGAGTTATATACCAAGCTAGACACCTAGGATAGACACCTACTGTATTTAATTTGTCTCGCTGACATTTTTGCAAGTCATGTAAATTTCACGATTTCATATCATTTGAATTTTAAAAAAGGACCACCAAAGTTGCATGGCGTCATTATAAACTGGACACAATGCAAAATTCATTACTTTGCACCAAATTTAATGAAAATTAAATTTCATGAATTAAAAAATGAAAATAGAACCCAAAAATTGGAAAATAAGACAATACTGATAGTTATTATTTTGCAAGTCATGTTTGTGTAATATTTATTATTGAAATAACATACCATAACAATCTGGAGCTAGGACAAACATCACCCAGGACATCACAAATTAGACACTAGATCTTTACTAGTTTGCAAATCATGTGAACATTTGAATTTTAAAATTGCATGACTCAAACGTTTAAAATGAACTGATCTACATGTTGGTGAAAAAAATGACAATGAACAGAATTGTAAACCAGTACAGAACATTTGAGTAGACATTTAAATTATCTCAAATTCAGAATTGTCAGAAAATGGCTGTACAATAACCATTATGACAGAGATTTAAGTAGACCTTGACAAATTGAAATGTTAATTTCAATCTCTGCATTGACTAATGAATGATTTTGGGACAAAGAATGATTGTAATGTACATTTCGATATTCAATACTCTGTTTTGTAAATTATTATCTTTCCGATGTTACATTTTTACACGAGGCCAATCTCATAAACATTATATAATTGAAGCTGTTCTAAATTTCATCCGTCCAAAACATTTAAACATTTTTATCCATAGAGCTGCATTGTTAAAACAATGTATGTTGGCATAGAGCTCGACATGATGAGAATAATCGTACAAGTATGTTCTGTACGTACCAGGATTTGAGCGATACGTATTGTGCAAAAGGTGATGTTTAATTATCTACAGTTCCTCTGGTAATGTGTCTACTATGATCTACATAAGGTCCAGTAAACCAGAACCGGTAACCTCCGTGTTTTAGTGTTACCAGAACCGGTAACCTCCGTGTTTTAGTGTTACCAGAACCTGTAACCTCCGTGTTTTAGTGTTACCAGAACCTGTAACCTCCGTGTTTTAGTGTTACCAGAACCTGTAACCTCTGTGTTTTAGTGTTACCAGAACCTGTAACCTCTGTGTTTTAGTGTTACCAGAACCTGTAACCTCCGTGTTTCAGTGTTACTATAAGTCCTAGGTCAGAACACTGTTCCCATACACCGTCATATCGTATTGCTCAAGATCAAATGTAATTTTATGCATCAAACTGAAGCAGAAACGTTGTATGGATTCCAAATATAACACCTAGCATTGACGCTCAGACTCCAACTTGATATAATGCCTCAACAAAATGTTCAACAAGATTTCAAATCCATTTTTTTCAGTTTAAAATAGTAACACAAGCCTGTATAATTAACATAGACTGTCAGCATTGTAAAAATTAAGATGTGTAATTTGCATACTGTCATTGAGGAAATGAATACCCAAGCTAGGTGTGAAGTAAGACAGCTATAAACAAAGGCTAGTGACAGGTGTATATATTTTATCTGCATACCAGCTGACCTCATGGATATGACATCACAGGCAGGTAGGGGAGGTCACCATCACAGTCAGGACACAAAGTGTGAAGACAAATGCAGCTACAAATGGAGGCGGACAGGCCATACTTCTCCTACACAACTGGGTGTCCCAGTACAGTGTGTAAGGCGGTTCAGTACTAGCTAAATGACAGCTTACCTTCACTACCATACAACGGCTGTATATTATCTGATATAAGAAACCCTTATTGGTGACCATGATGTATGGTAAATCATTCTTAGTCGACAAACAAAAACGTTGAATACATTTTTAGTGTCAAATATTAAATTGAAGAGATTGGAGAACTTTGATACATTTGTAGAGATGTATGGTTGTCTCCCCTTTTGATTACTCTGTAAACTGTAACAACAGTACCTCAGAACAACCAGAGCCTTGTCAGTGACAAGTGTTAACATTGGTAGGGTTGCCAAGGGCACAGGCAAAATAATGAATTGGCCATATCTTTTAGTGGAACAGTACAAAATGTGCACTTTTATTGGGGCCATTGATGAGTTTGTGGGGTCTGAACAGGACCTGACTGCTTTACGAGGGCTTCCTTCATGTTTATTGTCCATTTCACAGTGGCTACCAGGCCCACAAATGTAGACTGGACAGTCTTATTGAGACCGCTTGACCACATATGAATGTAATGCCCTCTCCCCTACCAATGCTTGACAAATGAGACTTGGTTTTATTTTGAGATGTTTATGGGTGCCCCCATTTTGATGAGGAGTCCTAGGAAGCCAGCCAGGACCAGATGGGGTGTACTGCCTCCAGTGACACTCCATGCCATCCTATTTCATGCCATTTCCATAATTCTCCCCACATATGTTAACCTAAACAAAGTGTTGTTTACTTACAGCTGATCCTCCATCCGTCTAAATCCTGTACCGCTCATCATGACGTACAGGACATAAATATTTGGGTTGGGAGCAAGGCATACAATCTAAATGTGTTCTGTCTTTTCCAACAGTTCCTGCCATTATTTCATCAATTTACCTGTTTCTGGGTATACATCAATGCTTGTACTTTTCAAAACCCCCTCTCCTCCCCCCACCCTACTGCCAAATGTCTGAACGAAGACTCAAATATTGTATAATTGAAGAACCATAATATCACCTGAAGATCTGAACTTCTACAAAATAAGATGTGCACTCTCCTAAAGTGATACAGTCCAGAGATTTGAGTCATCATAAAAACATACCATCTATAGATACATACTGGGTTTAGTGTTGACTAAACGGTCACCCGATTTTAATACCGCCAGCTTAGTGCTGTGAAATATCTGGATTAGCACTCTCTATCACTCTACCACCCATAAATACAAACGCATTGTGACATTGAAGGAAATCTGGTGATGACTACAGGATATGAATTTCGCAATTAACTTCTTAAGCTTTGTCTCCTGTGGTAACCTCATTGATTAGCACCAGGCAACGGTTCAAAACATAGATTTTAAACAGCAATTAAGTTTCCCATAACACCGAGCTCCAACGGAAGATGAGTATTACACACGGAGAAGGAGAAAGAGCGAGACTGAAGGCATCATTGTAAAGTCTGCAAAACGAAAATGGCGGAAACTCCGACATGTGATTAAGCTTCAAACATCAACCAGCAATGTTTAATATCCCAACTTTTCCTCACTGAATCGGCAAAATGCCAGAATGTTGAGAAGTTTCACGAGAAAACTTAAATGAATTTTCCCTATCCTTAATTGGTAGGACATCAAACCAGTATGGGGTAATTGGAAGGTATTCTGGTTACCATGGTGATGCAGTTTCATTGTCAATGACTTTCGGAACTGTTTTGACCAGAGTTTCTTTTATTGGGGCACTTCGATGCCTTCATACCAATCACAATCATAAAGGAAACAATCAATGGCCATCAAAGGGGCCGATGAAAAAAATCACGCATGTTAAGTTAATGAAAGTTTTACGATTTTTTTCCCTCCTAGATGGCGTTGTTCTTTTCCACATTATAGGATGCAGTAGTTGAGGCGTGATATGGTGGACTGTGATTTATGACATGGCTATGTGAAACCCAGGCAAGGAAACAGGACATAAACACAGCAATATTGCACTTTCCATCGGTCCTGGCATACTACTACACTGTCCACATGCTGAGCCAGTATAAGCCAATCAATGTAGCTGGGGGATTTCTAACACTACCCGTCAAATAAAAAACACCAAATGAACATTACATTCATAGTATGGCCAATTTCTCGTGAATAAATTGATTGGAGAGTGTCTTTGATGTTCACAGATACTAGTTTATTTCATTTATGTCTATATGTTATGGACTAATATCTCGCTCCGATTCCAAATCTGTATCCGTGGCTTTTAGTCCGTGTAGCGTCAGGTCTCAGAATGTTCCGTGCTATGTCACGATCAGCTCTCTGCGACAACAACCCTTGATTTCTATCTGTGACATTGAACAGCTCACTGCGGTGTATCACAGAATACATGTACTGACGCTCAACTAACGACAAAAACATAAAGAGAGGCTCAAAAAGTCACCCTGTTAATATAATCCTGTAAAAATAGGATCGATTCTTTGATTCAATAACCATTATTTCTATTAGGGGTGTCTGTGATACAGGCCAGTTCCACAGTGCCAGGCACACCGCCACAACGCCATCACGCTAAAGCAGTTCATTTCCTCACTCAAAGACTGAGTAGTGCGAGAGCACTTCCTTTCGCTATGTAATCTCGCAGGAGCAAAGTGTGAGATTGCTAACTGTTCTCAAAGGAAATCATAGATGGTGCGATACAATGATTAAACTCGTAAATTCCATATATATACAGCAATTTTTAGATGCAATGAATTTTCATCACACCTTAGATCTCCACTACATTACCTCAATGACAACTATAGGTTCATTCACTTACCCATGTATCGCTATTCAAAGGCAGAAACAGTTTTAAAATAAATTATCTTCTATCATATTCCATCATGTCCCAGGGATCTGTCCTGTGTAATTCATAAAGGCAGAGAAAACTCTTTATTGGTTCTGGTGGAAAAAAAGTATTTCTTTTTTTTCCTATCTATATTAGTTTCATTAAAATAATAGTTACATAACAACATCAGAGATACCAGACAAACATAATGTCTTACTATGCCGAGAACAGAAACAGTTTTCATATTTCTCTGTCGAAAAAATCCTCTAGACAGACAAGATTATGGGGTATTAATAATTAATACCCAAATTTATGTCTTTTTTTATCTTCAAAGTCAACCTGACATGTCAGAATTCTTCAAACTCGGTCCAATTAAGTACAGCAATGGACAGGGAACAAACCTACCCAGGCCCCTTAAACACTGGACAAGTTAGTCTTAAAACACAGCCATTAAATCATGCCTGATCACCCCACCAACCCCTATTCACACTCTAATGATGACAGGCCACACAAAAGAGTTCAGACATTTATTTCCGGATTTTGCATAGCATACACATATGGATTATGATGAATTGAGTCTAAATATGCAGACACAGTGACTTGAAATATTGCTAAAAGTCTCATTAGACAAACACAATAGCAGATTGTTGGATCAGTAATGGCACCTTGGCGAGGAGGTCCGGGACAATCAGGTCTGATGCCTCCTCTACCCCAAAGTCAAATTCAAAACTCAATAGCTTGAAAACAATGTTGGAAACAGAACTGACAAAATTAGGAAGTGAAATGTTCCTAAATGTTTCCTTTTTTATTCATCACCATGCACAGAGACCTTTAACTCTTTTCTTTAATTCAATTTTGTCTTTCCTTGCTTCATTTTTTCTTTCTAAAAGACTGATGTCATCAGTCATCATATCCCTTTGGACATTCCTACATGTGGTGATTAGATCGAGTTACACTCCTCCACAGATAAGAGTTCTCACTATTTCGCCTGGCTAGTGACATCTTGGTTTTACCTAGTACAACACTAGTGTGTCCACTAGACCTATAGTCAAAGCTTTGTGACATTTTAACCTGTCAATACGATTCCATCATAACTCTTTTACTTCAGTTTGTATTGTTACAACCTATTTCAAGTTGTTTGTCTTTAATAATATACAATCTTTATAACCTTTCAACATGCGAGTAGTTTCAATGTTATACAGTGGAAATTTTACTGCCTACAGAGGTGAAACCGAAGCTGGGGGCTCTGAACAATAAACTCCATTCAATATGTCAGTGATATGAACGATTTTCCCAGTGATAATTTCATAACGTGGAGAATGTAAAAACCTTGCGTGACTATTAGGACTTAACACATACCCCGGAACAATGACTTAACCCACTCTGTTCATCAAAAGCACAATTCTATTCATTCTGGTGAGATATGGTTTGTAGTTTTAAACAGATTCATTTAACTGTGAAAAAGTAACTGGTATGGAAATACTCAGTTACTGCTCAATCGTAGCACCCCGAGACTCTAGCACACAAGTGCTCAGTGATTGGCTACTCCATAATTATGATGCACCTGCACTAAAACCACAAAACAAACACTTGAAGTATTTTTTGGTCTCCGATTCCACAGAGTGGAGAAGCTAGCTTTGTCAATAGAAAGTAATTACCATCTTGTAATAATATAAAATGTTTGTCCACTTTTTTATGAAGACGTCTAAACACACTCTCATCCAGTGCATTCTTACACAAACCTGTCATTCTTTTCATTAGTTATGTTACATGTCACTTACACATAATTTACTACAGCTTGGACTGCAAATCCTTGACCTTGACCTTTCCACACAGCTGTCTAATATGAACTATTTCTTCAATACCTAGCAGATGCTATCAATGAAATAGGTTATTTGCTGTAGAGCTAATATCCTCATCTTTTGTAAAGGGAAGCTATAATGGATAAAGAACTCGTAAAATACAACATTACCTGATGCAGTTACAATTTTCCTTTTCAGAGTTTGACAAATATCTTGCACATGAAACATATGCAATAACACTTTGTAATGAATTGTAAAACATGTCTTACAGAATTGGTCTCAAAGCAAAACAGGCATTAATGTTTGAACCTAGTTATACTATAGACAATAGAATGACCTTAACCTTTGTCTAACAGACACAAGTATACGCCAAGCTCAGGACATTTTAACAGCAAAAATCTCTTCTTGTCATCAGAGCTTCAATTTAAAGTCTGAAAAAATTCTGAATAAGAAATACAGGTAGAATTTCATGAAGAAAAAAACATATTTTTTAAGAGATTTTAACTGCGACATGTCAGATATACTTGGCGAGATTGGCGGGGTGTTGGCCAATAGACAGAGAGACAATATGACAATAGCTTATACAGAACCTGATGACTATCAGCTGTCAGAGATGATGTGACAACCAACCTACACCTTCTCACAGGGCCCGATCACCAACGGTGACCTACTTCTGATCAAGAGCCTTATTGATAGAGATCACGAAGACACAGTAGAACAAAAACCTGGGTATCGAGTATTCACACTGTCATACACAACACTGAAATGTAAGTCGAGGGTGAATTGGTCGCCACTTCATGGGAAGAACATATGACATTTTTCTTGTTTATTTGAGAATGCCGCCCGAGGGTTTTTTGCTTATAAAAACCACCCATTTAGTTCAAATTTCCCAGACACTAGCCAATTCAACTCTTCTCTGATGTGCACTTGTAGTAACATTGGGCTCAGTAGTAACATTGGGCTCAGTAGTAACATTGGGCTCAGTAGTAACATTGGGCTCAGTAGTAACATTGGGCTCAGTAATAACATTGGGCTCAGTAGTAACATTGGGCTCAGGACATATTTTTTAAAGAGCATTGGTACATTACAGTTCCTATTTATAATCCAAACAGACGATGAAAACAAGGGTGTGCTTCATTACAAGGGGGAGGTAAAATAACGTCTCCGTTCAATAGGAAAGGATGTATCGGTAACTGTCTAAACTAGAACTGTAAGCCATAAGCTAACTAATACCTCCCCCTCCCCAATAAAAATAGTAAAAATAAAGTAAGTCACAAGCCTTTATACTTCCTCCCATAAAATTAGCTGGATTTGTTTATATCTCACAAATACCAAAAAATCTAAAAGGGGCATAACTCCAACAAAAAAGTGGGATCCAGAAATTAAACAGATAAACAACTCTAGAGAGTTGACTGTATCACTAACATTTTTTTTTAAATTATGGTGAAGATGTTGGAAACTTCTCTGCGCAATATTCCATCTGAAGACAGACAGACGACCAACCTACTCCCCTAACTTTGTAGTGTGTGTGTAATGGGATGTCCCACACAATAGAGTTGTACCATTACCTAACTCAATGGGGTAACTGAAATTGAATTTCACCTGTCAAGAAATATTCTGATGTAAAACGATCAATAAAAAATCACATGTGCTTTGAAAAATAGCCTTCCAATTAATTAGCTATACTATTTAGATGAAGAAGCAATACATTAGCTGTGAGTAACATCCTATGGTCAATTACAATGAGCTGACAGTAATAACAAGTTGTACTAAAATCTCCAATGATTGCTCTCTTCTAGAAACTTGCTCACACTATTTCCCTAGACAATTTACCTGGATAGCTTCTGCTTGCGTCCTATACACATCAAAAAGAAACTGTACTAATCTTTTTTTGGAGTGAGAAACATTATAATTGCTATTGTGTAAAAATATAAAAACTGAACTTAAAGATGAAATCATCAACTGAAAGCCAACATAAATCGTCTGTCAGGTTATGCAAGAAATTAATTTCCACTGATTTTTTCATGGAATGTTAATGATACGGATCTGTGATGAAGCTTTCAATCAACTCTGATCGGGCATGCCTCCATTAACTTCATATTTCTTGTAAAAGTATGGTGAATAATAAACTGCCTGATCAAACGAACAGGATGTTTATGAACACTTTTCATCAAATTGCAGTGTTTATTACATAAACTTTCAATAATTTTTTTTCGCCTGCTCTTTCTAGATCTTCATGGGTGCAATGCACCATAGGGACTGACACAGTAAATGTAATGTCTCCGACTCCCAAATGAAGTGGCTGGTTAATGTACCTTAGGGGCCTTACACAAGCCAACAATGGCTCCACTTGTGTTGGCAAACTCGCCTATTGAGGATCTCAAATAAGCAGGCAGGTAGTGATCAAATGTTTATCATATCATATTTAGACCGAACACCTGCACCTTCCAGGTAAAATACACAGGTACAGAACTGCATGAACCCTAGGGAGAGATCAGAAAGTTAGTATAAACTATTTACAAACTGGGCCTGGATGTATATATGATGGGAGTTGAGTGGCCGGCCCGGAGGCCTGTTTGTGTAGAATTGAGACATGTGTAGGTAGGCTATCCTCCCATCTCCTAAATATCCTCCAGGATTAGGCTCAACACACAATGCTTGGATTTGTAATCCAAATCGACCAGCAACAATCCTACCCTGGCAGGAAACTAACAGCATTGTTGACCGACAGCTTCATTCCGATATCTTTAATTACAATCATACACTGCACTTTAGATGAAATTGACATTATGGTAAGTTCAAATATTGTGTTTCATTGGACAAACTTGAAACCAGTACTCCAATATGTTCGACAACAATGTGTTTGCTTGGCCATGAAAGGGAGAGCTGGAGGATAGCAAACAAATTGCACACGGTCAAAATAGGCCAATATCCCTGCTCCCTTACAATCTAAACATTTATTCTATCATAACATGATTTCCTCGTGTAAACAGTCCTATTCTAAAGAAATCCATAAGTGTATTGCCAGTTAATCAACAAGAACCTGTCTGAAGGGTTCTGAAGAGTTCTCCTAAAGGGCCATAAACATCAATCAAAATGGCTGTTTTTTGGAATTTGAAAATCTAGAAGAACTGTTTATACATATTTGATTAGTAGGTCAGCAATCATGACAGGATAACCTATTAGTAGGGGTGACTGAATTGATCATTTCCAGATGTCCTGGTTTGATAATTAAATCAACTGTAGAAAATTAACTTACCAATTACACTTCTGATGAAAACATTTTCTAAAACACTGCCTCCTGATGAAAACATTTCCCAAACCACCCAATCTAAGCATTTTTCATCAAACGAAACACCTATTTGAGAGACCTCATCCCATTGTATCACTTCAAAAGCTTTTCCTTCACATTTTGTCATGTTATCTCCCTCATCGCGTTCATGCTAATCTACATAACAAACGCACTAGCTCAACTATATAACTATGTGCGCAATTTTTCTTTCATCGAAATCTCATAAAGGCCAATTCTCTATCAATTTATCATGTTTCCCCTTTTTCTCCTTTCTGCATCCATTTATATGAGATTTACATGGAGATATTGCATTTTGTCATGTACAAGTACTCTTCAGCCATGTGCAAGCTCTTCAGTATAATAGATACACATGTCGGAGTAGGGTAGGGACTAGAGCGGATCTTTTCCACAACATGACAGAATGTTAGACCCCTTCTCGAACACACACATTTTCATGGGCACAAGGCTTTGCAGGACAGGGATTCCTCCAGGCCAGTGTTTTGCCTGGTTTCTAGGCCGATGCCCTGACAGCACTTCCAGTGTATTGAACCACTCCGTCATTAGATAATTACAGGCCTTTGCTTACATTTCCCCCCATGATCTACAAATGGATTTTAAGAATAAGCAAGCAAACAGGAGATAACCCCACACACTTAGCAATGAGATATCATTCCCTGATGTAGAAACCATTTCCCCCTCAGACCAGACTGGACCCCTAATGGCTACCAGATCCCAGGATTAGGTAAGGTTGTGGCTACTATGTACCACTGTGCAAGTTACAGGAAGTCCCATTAATACAGTGTTTGTAGTTTGATAATTTTGTTGATGGTCTTACCATAGTCTGCTTGTTTGTTTTACTTACAAAGTCAGCAGGTAGCTTTATACCACCCGCCACTGCAGGCCAGAATTTGTTAGCAGTGTTGGACTATAGCTAAGCATCACTGCATTAGGTACTTGGATACAATCATTCCCTGAATGAAAGTAACACACTGGGCTGTTCTCTCTCTCACATTCAGTATGAGAAGGCCCTCTACCAGTAAAAAAGGTTTGTTTCAATGAAACAGTATTTAAATACCAGATAGACCTACAACTACCCTAATGATATTCCTGCCAAACATATTATGCTTGCTTTCCACCGCACCAAAACACAGACTCCAGGAATCCCGTAATTACATAAACAGTATTGTTTTAAGATGACAAAATGTGCTTCAAACATTTAGAGGTGTTTAACGAGTGGAAGTTTCTGTGTGCACTGCTTCGAGTACGGTTGGTCGTGGTGTAGAGTTGTGAACATCTTGACGGTTCCCATGCTCATCAGAACTTAAGGACTTCCGGAACGTTAACGGTGCGTAAACCCAGAGGATCCACCATAAAGAATAACACACATGACATAAGGCAACTCTACAAAGCTTCACGTAACATAAACAAGGTTAAAAACAAAATCTTCAGGAAAGTTCTGAGGGAAAAACTTATCAAATCCCTACTGAACTTATCAGATAAGCAAATTCCCAAGTGATATCATCACCTGGAAAGTGATATAGAAAATCCAAACAAAATTGCTTTTTGGCAAAAATGTATCCGTTTTGTTAAAACCATGTTACTGGTGCTTCATGAGGATCGGACATGTGAAGGGAATTAACATTGGAGGAGATAGTGTGATTAAGCTGGGGTTGAGGGAGTACATTGTATCACTAGGAACAGGTATCATAGGATTATACCTGTCAAGTGACACTGCCGTTATCTCGCAGGTACACTGCCACCTCTCATCACCTGTACACACCTACAGGTACATACTTAACGAACCTCCCTCACCTGTACACACCGACACAGGTACCTACCTAATGAACCTCCCTCACCTGTACACACGGACAGGTACATACCTATCCAACTTCCCTTACTGGTACAGCATCGATTGTCTTTGGACATCTCCTGTGTTATTGTTATGGGGGGGGGGGGGGGGGGGG
>JAUMHH010151406.1:0-19301 GCA_032359455.1 Chlamys rubida | reverse complement strand
TTGTTGTAATTAATGAATGCTTTATTCTGCATTTTTCAAAAGTTTCATCAATGCATCATCTGAATTCTTATCATTCCTCGATATTATTTTTAGATTTCTGAGTGTGTTGCGTTTTTACGAAAGAAGATACATTCCACAGTATGGTAATCAGTACATATCCTTACGTTATAAGGCACTACCAACTAAAACAACAAGATTAATTATAAATAAATTATAATGGTAAAATATTATAAATCATGAATTATAATATATATATATATAATTAATAAAAACTAAATGTATATGTGTATATTATATATTATATCAATTTCACATCTATGTAAACGATTCGTTAGGATAACAAATATTTTAACAATTATGTATTAAGCGTTAAGCTGGCAATACTTCTGTATGATAAAAAGCTGCTACAACAACAACATGTACATAACACAAACTGACAGGTATGGAGTATTTAGCACATAGCACAGATGCCATCTTAACTGAAAGTGATGGGCATCGCCAAGTGCACACTGCAGCATCAGCAGGTACAAAAACACACACTTATCACCACATGCCAGGCTGGACAAGTATGTGTATACATGTAATTTTAAGACAGTTATACAGTACAACCTCGATATAATGCCCCTCGATGCATTTGCTACTTCACTTATTGCCAATAAATTTTAAAGTCCCCATTTTTCTTATTTTGATGTAAAAACGTTTTCCTTTGTCTTCTTCGATATATCGACAAAACATTTTAAAATGTGAAAACGTTAAAATTAGCTCGACAAAAGATGGCAGTATAACGAGGTTTGAACGTATTAATTAGCTCGTGGGTAAGCTAAATCTCGGTGGAATAAGCTGAAAAGTAATCCCTTCTCTACGGAACATGTTGACAGTGGAAACATTCTACAACTTTAAACATTTTCTGAATTGTTTCTACAGTCATTTCCTCTCCGGTTTGTGATCGTTTCAGCTAAGAAAGATTAATATGGTCATAGAGGTTTTTTTTCAAGCATAAGTAAAATATCCGTGATAAAATTCCAGTATGCATAAAAGTTTTGTTATAAACAGGTTTCCACCGTAAACAGGTTCCGTTGTAGGGAAGAAAAGAATAGCCATAATAAAGCAAAATTTCTGAAAAATAAATGCTGTTAATTTGCATGAAGTATTTTAATGGATATCCTCTATAAAAATTTATTGCAAAAGGTGACAATTAGCAATACCTATTAGATTGCAAGTTTGAAACTATCTTAAAATCTAGTCCTATTCATGATGATAGTACATAGTTTTCTTAATTTCATATAATCATATTTCCCCTCGTATTGCAACCAGCACATTGCCTGCCGTATGACGTTTGCAATTGGCAATAAAATGAAGTGGCACCAAGTCGATATATGATCATTTGTCTGGCGACATGCAGCGAAATGTTACAAGTAGACGCTAATTGACGTATTTACATAACGTAGTGTCTCTGTGGTTTAGTCTGATTATAACCAAATGTTCATTAACCGTCATACCACAATGTACTGTAGTGATCATCAATAGACACTAGCCTTCACCCCAAGTGACTTCCGCATTCCAAAGCAACTTGCCAAACCACAGTGTTGCATATTTCGGCAGAAAATTACATCAGTAATTACAGAAATATACATAAATGTATGATTTCATTTCCCTTAGATTATCATCTTTTTCTTCACGATACATGTCTATGGCATAATAAACAAACTACGTTGACTTTTATTGATGGATTTATTTGCATTTTGATATTCCTAAAATAGTGTAAATAATGGAAAAATGTCTAATGTCAATTAATGTATTAGAAAATAGTTAAACGTCAGTATGTGAAACATGAAATAATGCTATAAAAAGAAACGAAAATAATCAACTTTGGCATAGGGAGCCATTTTTCCGCATACCAAAACCATAACCATCAAATAAATGAAACGAAATCCACTTAACTGTCGGTCGTGAATAATCTCAACGGCCACATTAATTGTGCATGAAACTTAATTCGTAAGACAGTGATTGTACATGGATAATACGATTTTGGAACGAGAAATGTATATTAAACTTCTGAAAGCCGTATTGCATATTACAAACGTAAATAACGATATATCATAGAAATCTGTTAAAATATAACATTCAAATAAACTGAAGCTCAAACAAAATAACTTAAAGCAAAGCAAAAGCAACAATTTAAAGAGAAAACCTGAAAAGAAACACAAGAAAACCGGCTATAGTACTTACGACTGGGATGGGGAAATCCTTCTCTCTCTTGCTGCGCTAACCTCAGAGCCTTGTATTCACAGAACGAGTGGACGAGACACATACAAATCCCGAAAGTTCTCGCTTTCCTGAGCGACCTTAGCACCGCTTGCCTTTTATAGACAACCGCAGTCGGCCCAACAGTAGTGGCGAGATAGCGAGAACTGTACCGAAACCTGAGACTTCACCAGTTAGGCTTTCGAAACTTTACAAACTGTTTCTCACTCCCCCCCTGTGTTTTATGATGATGGTATGCACCGGTGTGTTGATCGTTGGGCGAGTGCTGAGCGGTTTGTACCATTTTACAGAGAAACGGTTTGGAAAGGGAAAACAAATCACATATGAGATAATCGTATTATTCCACTTGCCTCAGTTTCGATTCTTCTTCTATCTTACATTTAAAACTTCCATTAATTACTATTTAACTATATAACTACTGGATTTCTTATTGACAAGGGTGTACAAACATTGTATTACTGTGTATGCGATTATACGGAAGTGAATGTTGAGGTGAACAAGTGGTATGTTTTTTGTTTTTATTTTAAACGCTGTGGACTTGTAGACAGCATCTTAGCAGGATATAGAACCAGAAAACACTACATCAAGAATGTTGAGTTCTATGAATCAGAATTCTAAATAATTTGGAAAACATTCCAGGACGGTTAAAACCTGGTATACAATGCCATAGACATTACATACGTATTAGTAGGTAATTCATTCCTATACAGAAGATTACAAGGTTAATTTCGGGAAATCTTTATTGGCAGAAATATTGAATAAAGTAAATAACCACATGCATTTATATCAACGAAATATAATTTGATATACAAATCACCATCTTAGGGGATAAACATTGATTTTATAATTAAATAGGAAATGGCTGAACAAAACCACAACAATTTAACAAACCTGTAGCACTAACAAGACATGGCTGACATGCCTTATACAATAGGCATTGTACGGACGCTTCTCTCAAACGGGATTAATTAAACATGTTATTAATCATGAAACCGTTCTCATGCTCAAATTGAGATTATGTGCCAAGTTTCTTGCCCTGTTGATAGAGTAATAAATACTCACATTCTGTCAATGATTTGATAAATGTTGGAGAAACTTATAGCCGATATCGCTTCCTGTCTAGATTGCACTTGTGGACCTGTTTTACGTAAGTTACAAGAAAGTTGGTTTGAGCACAGAAACCTTGCTTGAGCATCAGAACGATTGCATGAATAAGGGCCCATATCTCACAAAGATTTCTGACATATTTTTATTTTTTGATATACTCCGTTTTGACAAATCATATTAAGGAAGAACATGGGTGTTTAATGCAAATGTAACACAGCGTTCATTACATGAATATCGAACATGGACATGGGGTATTGCTGCTAATGATCATTTACGATCAGGGTAATCTTGTTTAGTTGGGGGTCCTCTTGGCAGAACCGAGTTTAACACCAATTCAGAAAACCCGGAGTGTTTCCTTGTCCTGCAAAAACAATGTCAATGTCTTCAATTCCAATCCTTCTAATTATACAGAAAACCCGAAGAGTTAAATTAAATAAATTACGCCCCATTTTACATAATTGTAACCATTGCAATATTGATGGAAAATCTCAATTTGGGACAGAAACTCTTAGTAGTGCAACAGCAAATCAGTTATTGACAACACATATAGATACATACAGCTCCGGTTAGAAGTTAATAGCACACTGTTTCGTCAAAATCAATACCACATTTTACATTTTTATTTACAGATATAAGTAAGAGTAACAAGAATATTAATTCGTTCAATACGTATGGGATTACATCAATACCAGGCATGCCTTCGACCATTCCTAGATGAATATTTCCTATAGTATTCTTCGTTTTGATCACTGCTTCAATTCTGTTAGGTGTGCTATGCTTGAGTGATTTACAGAACGATTTGTCTGAGGAGTACCGATGCGTTTGACAAGCGTTCCGAAGGTCCACCTTTGTTGTCGACACGCTTCTTGTCATCATTTTAGTTTAGTTTAGTTTGAACATATTGTATTTGAATAATTCAAAAGGAATTGGACACAAGTTATTACAACTTAAAAACGTCCTTTTCCATTAACACTTACATAATGGCAGCATACTATATACAATGATATTTATACATAAAAGTAACATTAATATACACAGATGGAAATAGATAGTATTTACATACCAGTTCACACTTCAGTGACTTTTACATGTCATCATTTTATTTCATGTGCCCCTAACGTTTGTGATTGAGTACATGTCAGAAATATTTCCCCATCGTGGTAATATATCATAGTGTTCTAAAATGTTCATTGCATTATGATAGGGAGCAAAATCTAACTGAAAGTATATATTCCTTTTAAGAAAACACCAAACATTCGGAAACCATCATATTTCTTCCGAACGTGTGGTTTGGTATCGGAGTCAGTTTACAAATAACTACCTCTAACAACACCCAGGATAGTTAAAACCTTTCGAATAACGATAGCCGTTTTTTATCGCTGTTTACAGACAGTTATATCCGTACGGGTTTCGAATAAATTCCTGAAACTTTTAAATTTACATATTATTACTGGTTTGCATATTAGAAATACTTTTACCACCCGATAAATCGATGATGTAAATTAAATAACAGTGCCTTTTCGTTAAACCCCCCCCAAAAAAAAAACCCAATTCAAATTGTAAGTGTCATTATAGCTGATATACTTTTTAAAGAAACATTATATTTATCAGTTTTACTGACACCTTTAATATTAAAAAAATATTTTTTGAATGGATTATTTTGTGTATGATTGATATTCTGTGGGTATTAGGGTGGAAATTAACGAAAAATAACCATCTGTAAATACATGATAAGAGATACGATTTGGCTTGGTTTTGTGTGTGCTTTACGTCCTAACAGCTATGGTCAATAAAGGAGAAGCCATGTTTGGGTGGTGGAGGAAAACAGGACTACTCGGAGGGAAAATCTACAGACCGAAAACATAAACATTTAAACAAAAACAGTCTGAATATTTCCTTGGCAGCTGGTCGACCGTAAGCAATTCAGGATTATATTAAATTGTTGAATAAAAAATACTAGCAATCTCACTTGATTCCCTGCTGCGTATCCACAAGGGCTTTTTAATAGGCTGCTGGCGGACAGTGTCCGTATCGCTCTAGCTGTATTGTGTTACAGAACGCTGAGTGAAGTATGCACGGACATGCACGAGCTCTGATTGAAAGTTGGTCTATTTATAGAACAACATGGAATTGAAGCATTCGTCTGGAATGCTCGTCATTATCGAAGCTAGTATCATAAGTATGTACAAACATCGCTGTTATCGCGAATGCTGCAGCGTGCGCGTGCTTTTATGATGATGGTGATGATGGTGATGATGTTGATTATGGTGAAGATGATTAAGATGAGGCAATATATAACACTAGATAATGTCAACTGTGTGGATAAAATGAGGTCGAATTTTAAAACAACTCTTTTATTTTTCAAGATATAAAAGAGACAGACTAGGGCTAACTATACATGACATGAAATAAAACAAAAAACAGCGAGTTTTCTGCAATATAACCGTTGAAGATAGTTTTTGTAACGTGCGTTCGTCACGGACGAAATTATAGACAAGCCAATAGTGACTTTTACAGATCTTTAATGTTCAACAAGTATGGCCTTCTCATTACCCCATCCGGTTACTATAATATATATCGCATATGCATTATTACAACTTTGATATCAAATATTTTCGTGGAGCCAAAATTTCGTGGTTTCCCGACAAAAAACTATTTCATGGGTACATGAATTCGTGGATTACGAGTACCAAATCAAACGGAGAATTGCTTTATATCAAGCTTGTAATAACTTCGTAGACCTATCAATTTCTTGTATGAAAATTACCCACGAAATCAATGAAATTAAAAACCTCGCAAAAATTAGTGATTTCACAGTATTGAGATTTTCCTTTAATTCCTCGATAGGCGAAATGTCACCCAGCGCATGGTGTTGTTTTATATGTTCAAACACATGGTTTGAAAAAATCAATAAAACATTTGACTGTGAAGATATCAAATACAGTGCTGATGATATATTGAAATGTTCCTGTGTACTGTGACCCCGGTGGCTCGAAGCTTGGTTTATGTTAACGAGTGGTAAAGGGGAATAAAAGACATGAATTCAAGAAAATCACATCTTATATAATTTTACTGCTTTAGATTGGTTGAGACAAAGTAGATTGATGTGTTTTGAAGATTGCATTTACTTTGAAAGTGTTCGCGTCGTTTGCTTGTTTGGGGTTTAAAATTTCAATTTTACACTAACCACCCGATGTGTTTTGAGAATAAATTTTGCTTTGAAAACTCCTGCTTCATTTTCAGCAACAATTTGAATGTTTTACCTACCACTGGTTAAATTTAACCGACCTTTCAGCAACTGGGATCAGTATTTTGTACGCTAGCTATTTATGTTAACGAAGAGAAATAATGTATGTGAAACATAATAATATTTGATAGAATGTCACTTTTTGTCAATTTTTTGAATATATGTTTCAAGCTTACTGGAATATTAACTTCAATAATAATTGGAGTAGAAATGTGAGCTGTACCCAAGTGAACACTTTCATCCATGACGTCACAGTATATCACGTGCCGACAAACAGATACATATGTATATATATATCGAACATAGACAGTTAGTGTATGACCTTTGACACGAGTATAACCGAGGAACACACAGTGAAGGCTAAGAACGTGCATTGTCTAGCAGACGAGACACACCGATAAAAACTAACACAGAAGCTTATATGCCGTACACTGTTATAATAGCGTTGGCACTTTTCCGGCGGATTTGTACATGCTGTTATACTAGACTTCTGGAGAGGTGGAAAAAGGGGTAAATGAATTTTCATATCGCCAGACGGACAGTAATAGTACCAGGACAGACTGTATAATGCACGTATGCAGTCGATGACAAATAAGAATGCCGACAGAGTTAAATGGGAAGTACATCAGTAGTATCGCCCACATGTAGACCATGACTGTACAAAGGCATGAAGGAAGTCGGCGACGACTGCATATTTCCGAAATATGAGAAGTTAGTCATATTAAGTGCTCTGCGCGTGACTAGTGTCCTGTCTGTCCAGTTTGTGGCATGCGTTTACCTACTTAAATACAATGTGTAGGTTTAGGGAAAGAAAAGACCTGCTCTATACCACTACATATTTTGTAAGAGGCGACTCATGTGGGATCCCCTTGCAGAATCGGGGGTTTCATTGAAGAGACCCAAATTAGCCTGCTTCCTCCATTGCTAAACTTTGGGAAATTTCGTGGTTTCCCGACAAAACGCCATTCCGTGGGTACATGAACTCGTGCATTACGAGTACTCACTAAAACAGATAATTGCTTTACATCAAGCTTGTAATTACTTGGTGGTAATTGCAAGCTTGCAGAATAGGGGGTTTCATTGAAGAAACCCAAATTAGTCTTCTACCTCTATTGCAACACTATGGATATTTCTTTTCTTCTGCCTCTTACCTACTCTTTCCTTTCGGTTGTGTTCCCGGAGGCACCAGTCTACATATGACCTTCCCGTCTACATATGACCTTCCCGTCTACATATGACCATGGCTATTCCGAGGACGGTTAACTCCGATCACATGGCCTTATCTGTTGCGAAAACAGACAAACAACCATACAACCAAATCAGTTCCTAAACGTGTATACAAAGATTCCAAAAGAGGTCTACTGCTGTTGACATGTTTGTTTGTTAATGTTTTCTTAAATCATGGCTAACGTCTGTTACCTCATTTAAAACGTCAGTTTGCTGTCTATTTCCATGGTCGTCCTCTCGTTTTTGTTTCTCTCAGAGCAACCTATCCAATGCCAAAGTCATCCTCATTTGCCTCTCTTGATACCTCAGTTTTACTACCTCAAAAATAAGCATATGATACATAATACACACAGTATGATTTACTAAATACGCCGACATATGATGTTCAAAAAAGGCTTGGAAAGCAAATTTTATGTATCTAATTTTTAGACGTCCGTCAACGACTAGTGGTACTATTGCATACGCAATGATGGTCGTCCGTCCGTCCGTCCGTCCGATAACTTTTGTTTTCATCAATAGACAACCTGCCTTAATCTACAGCCATACCTTGATAAAACTTGGCACACATATTACTTGCAGATATAGCTCGGACGGATCCTCGTTTTTAGAATTTTATGTATCCTTTATGAGTTTCGACCCATTTTTTATTTTTTTTTGTATCAGTTTGTCCGTAGTAAAACCTCCTTACTATTTCACCAAAGCTCATCAAACTTGCTTCATATTCAACGTATCTTATGTCTGACCTCTTGCGCACTATATACGGATTGATGGCCCCTTTGTTATCAACTTTGTCTCGAGCAGAACGTCATTGCTTTGTTCCACCTACTTTCACTTAATTCTATATGCTCATATATCTGAGGAAGACAAAGTGTCGCTTACTCAAGTCATTGGCCAGCAGAGTAGTGTCCCTTTATTACTTTGTTATGGAGGTTTCTCATCCTTAAAAATATGTTTATTTTTTTAGCCTTAACTTGGGAATGTTCTGGTCATTAAGTCTGCGTTCATCAAACATGCAATATTTTTGTATCTCAGAAAACTGGAGTGCTCGTTCTGAAATTAGGTCCCTTGTCTCACTATAAACAGATTTGTGACCCTCCATTTATTTTTAATACCAATGTTTTTCCCGAAATATCTTACTTACTATATTTCACCTACATGCATCAAGCTTACTCCATTTACATTTCCAGAGAAGACAAGTTGTTGCGTACTGAAATCAGGTCTCGCGCCCACTTTAATAAAGAGTTAAGGCCCTTTGTTCATTTTACATTTTCACAGTTGTTCGGAACATAACTTTCTTGCTATATCACGTACATAAACTAAACTTGCTATACGTATCTATCTTTTAAATGTGGAGTATTTAGTACATGTAACAAAATCAGGTCTCTTGTTCGATTTTACACCGAGTCATATACTTTTACTTTTCAAATAAAAGGGAGATGACTTATATAAACTGTAAGCTTGCTGTCAAATTCCTATTTAACTATGTATTATTGTATGCTTTTTGCTGTTATTACTGACTAAAATGTTGTTTAAACTAAATTGACTTTTGTTTTAACCTTTCGTTCGTTTGATGTCATTTCTTTGTTTATTTACTTTTTATTGGTCCTCATGACCTCTTTTGTGTTTTGAATCCAATAATAATAATATTTGTTCATTTTCTATTCCGAAGTTTGTCTCGAGCATAATTTCCTTGATGTTTCACCTTTGTTCACCAAATTTATATATCTTATATAGGCAGCTAGCAACATACTTAACTCTGGCCTCATGCACGTTATATAAAGAGTTCTGGGCCTTTGTTCATATTTGATATCAAAGGCGTCCCAAGGAAAAACGCATTTGTTATTTCAAATGCTTTCAGTAAACTTGCTACACTTACGTATCTAAGGGAGGCGGAGTGTCGCGCAATGAAATCACGTCTCATGCCTTTAATAATAATAATTCGAGGTTCTTATATTCTGCTTTATCACAACCTAGTTCGTATAGGTCGTCTCAAAGCGGTTCACAAATTATTATCCGTGGTTATAGGGCCTTTGCAACCAGCATCCTTCTCAACTCCCTTTGCATACAGCCGGTCCTGCCATTTCGGCGCTCACAGCTAGCATTCTACAATTCTAGCACTGTCCAACCACGTACTCATTTACAGCTGAGTAGACTGGAACAAGCGGGGTAAAGTATCTTGTTCAAAGATACAACACAGTGCCGTGCCGTGACTCGAACCCGCCACCCTTCGGTCACGAGCCCGGCGTCCTACCGCTAGACTACTCTTTTGCATCATATACTATTGTGCTATCCTAGAAAAGTGCATTCTCTAGTGTAACAATATACACTTTTAACATACTAGCCTACAATTACGTGAAAACCATTAGATTTAATAAGAACAAGTTACAGTCGCTTAATATTCACTATTAGAAAACAAGACAAAATATCATCTGATCCCCTCTCTGTTTATACGTGTACAAGTCAGAAAAACACGAACGGAATACCGAAGAGTAAACAAAAGCGTAATTTGAACTAAAAGTTAATAAAAACAAGGAAAGAATAAGATGGGCAATATTTAAATATAGGTTTTTGAAAGTGAGAATTGTGTGAAATAATTTATTAAATACTCAAACATGCATATGTCTCTTTACTTGCCAACAACCGTCGTTTACCTACCTGTACATTACACATAAAATATATACTTAAAGCATGGCTGCTGATGTTAGAGTAAATAACCAAAGCTTGTCAACAAAATTAAAAAATTGAGCATTGAAGCTGTTACCTGTTGATCTATTGTGATATTTGATAGATTAAATCGTTAATCATCAACAACACCAATAATTATACAGGTGTGTCTTTGATGTTTTCTATAGATGAATCAATTTTAAATGGCAGGTACAGGCTTGTACTGCATATTCTAAAAAAAATCGTAATATTTGAGTCATAAATATCATTCGCCAATTCACGTTTAACAGACTAGGTTTTAAAAATACATGTTCTATTTTCTTTTAATCCATCGTGTTTGTCGCTTTCTACGAACTCAGCTGTGAAGAAAGTCTCTGTATCTCAGTCGGTACAGCGTCACACTAGTAAACCAGATATCCCAGTTTCGATCCCCTGTGAAGACATTGAAAACATAATGGCATATGTTGCCTGTATACGTCATATTACCTTAAGTTTCTACACGAAAACTGAGAGATCTTCACCACCCCTTTTCTACGTGATTTACACGGGGGTTGGAGTCTGAACACTACCTTATGTACATGCTTTTACCTGAGAGTTGTTGGCTGTACACCCATTTAGTACATTTTAGTATTAAAAATATTATTGTATGTCTTTCACGAGAGCTGCAGTTGTATGTCCATCATAAAACATGTCCGTGTGCTATGGTAGATTAAGCGCTGACTATCTTTTTGAGCACTTGGTCTTATGGGGATGAAGTAAGTCTTTAATTTCCTTTTAATGTCTATTTATTCTTGTTTGTTCCTTTTCGCTACGACCCTCGATTTTGACCTTAATCTAGCCATGCTAACTCCCTGAAGTTAAAGACATGTTGATAAAGAAACTGAATTGTCCATTAAAACAAACGGATCGTAAACCGATTTGATTGCAGCAATTGTTGTCATCAATTGTTATCGACAAGCTAATATTAAACAGGAAGGAATCACGTACACAAATGTATTCCTACGTAAAAGGATTGCTTGATTTCTTTGATTCCCTTCTATTATCTTGCTATAAAATATAAAATATATTGCAGATTAAAAAGCTCTTCATGTTGTGGTGATGATTGCAGTTTGATAGCGTTTCTCGTTAACGTCTAACGGTAAAGTGCATTTCTCGAGTAATCTTAAAAAGCTTGGGAAATTAAATCATTTTTGTATTGAAATGCTTTAAACAGATATCAAATATCATAATTAAATGTATAGATTTTCAACAATTCTCTCATTAAACAAAACATTTTATATATTCGTTTAAGATTAAAAGTAAAAATAGTTTATTAAATTAGCAGGTCAAGCTAACAAATCAAGTTTTGCTTCTGCGCAGATTCCTTGAATATGTTGTTACTTTCATATTTACGCGAGCCTTTGGCGATCAGATAATAGAGAGTTTCAAAGAAGTCAGTACATCCATTGGCATTATTGAAACCCATTAAGATACCATAAAGATACGACCATCCATCTGGTGATAGTTATTCCAAAATCATATTTGTATTTTTTCCTGAAATGTTTGGCAAATTTTGTTATTATTGAAATGAATTGGTCATTTAAGATTAGACTATTGATACAATTATATCATCATGTTTAGAATGTCAGGAAAAACAAAGTTGTAGTAGCACACATGGAAACTCTGCTATGTTTTTTGCAAATACCAGAAAAACAACTAAACTTCCAATTTGTTGTCGAATATGAGCCTTTATTCAATGCCAAAGAATTATAACATAATTCTGTTAGTTACATACTAATTGTGATCATTTTTCACTTTTGGTTGGGCTAATGATATGATCAGAACGCCACAAAATTGAGCGGAAATTTTCAGAACAAGTGCCCCAACCCATAACAAACTCATCTTACTATATCAGTAATGGGAGACGAAGAGAAAAAACTGGCGTCAACCGAATGAAAACGATGCTTATAATCAAAAATGTTTTGCCATACAACTGATTGTTTTTCACTTAATGATTTCAGATATAACTTGGTACTTTTAAAACGCTTTGTTCAACGCTTTATCGTAGTGAAAACCAAACATCCGATATTTCTTCCTAAGTTATCCGATATTGAAAGGATATGGTACGCTGTGGTGATAAGACGTTTTTGCTTTTATCTATCCTCTGTTTGAATTGCGTTTTCCTATTCATATTGATGTTTACTGTTTAAATATAATCATAGCTTGTCAAATGTCAATGTATGCCCTTTGATGTTTCGCATTTTCATCGTGTGCTTAGAACCATAAAATGCGAGGTTGTCCGAAGGTGTTGTTTCTCTCTTCATTCAACAC
The DNA here is from genome assembly GCA_032359455.1 of Chlamys rubida. Lineage (NCBI taxonomy): Eukaryota > Metazoa > Mollusca > Bivalvia > Pectinida > Pectinidae > Chlamys > Chlamys rubida. Next base: position 6,481 of record JAUMHH010151406.1, on the reverse strand, counting down.
ATACCTTTAGTAATGCCTTCTTCAGCTATATAGCATACTTCATTCGTTTACATTTTATTGAATATAACATCTAACAGAGAGTCAGAACAGAAAATAATTAAAAGTTTGGTTCACCAAGACAGGCGCCAATGTAGAATTGTTATAGAATAGGATGGAAGCATCAAAATTTACATATGTTGTCCACTAGATCAATTTTGGCTACTTAACTGTCTAGAATTACGCCAGCGGCAACACAAGAAAAAACAATTATCAAGAGACCATGCAATGATCACAGATGTACAATAGGAAGCGAAAAACAAAGTTTTATGCGATCAATTATGAGAAACTGTACAGCAGTATATGCATTGATTTGACCAATGATGAAAAGGATTTTAAGCGTTTATTTTCGGATATTGTAGTCGTGTTAATACTTGTTTCAGCCCAGCGCATACATTGTTATAAAAATGGATTTCATTATTACCCAATTTCAAACAATATGACAATCAGCATACTTATATACAATTTGCATTAGGTTCGTTTTTCCAATATTCCGATGTTTATATTGCAACCCAAAAAACACACCAAAGCTATCTATTTAGTATTTGAATTAATCTGCTGTGTTTCTGAACAGTTCAGTCATTGTTTGTTATTATGTTTACCTGGTGATTCCTCAGTTGAGGAATATGGTACTCTTTGCATTAGCTTGCTGATTTGTTTGTTACTGTATGGTTGCTAATATTCAAGAGAGTATTTATTTTTCTAATATTGCTCATATATAGAAGAAAACAACTCATCAAACGATATATAATTGAATTGAATATGCACTTGAAACTATATGCAAGGTGTTCCGAAAAAATTTTCTGAAATAAGCCCCCGAGAATATATTTCGAAAAACAAATCGCGAAATTTTACACTGGTGAATTTAAAGAACTTTACAGTACGTGCTTCGACACTACGTATTTCTGGTAATTTCACTGATATAGCTTTTAATGAAAAATCATAACTGAAAAAACAATAGCGGTTCTACCTATTATATTTAAGCATTGTTGACACGTTGATGATAGGAGGAATGTGTATATTTATAAGATTTGAGGCATACTCAATAATTATATATCTTATCTAACGGTAAGCCACTACTACGAAGAACAAATAAGCATCGTATATTTAAACGATTTGAACTATGAACGGGGAGATCAGATGTTGACATTTCCGTTTGTCCATCAAACGGCATTACGACTTTGTCGTGCAAGCTATGAAGAGTTCGCATTGCAATCAAATGCCAAACATGAACTAGTAATTAACTTGGTAAAGTGAAATAATGGCCCTGTCAACACTGGCGCCATGCTCTTGCAAGTTGCTGCAAGACTGGTCACATGAAGAATCTATTGAATTTCCGTTATATGGACCCGCATTAAAATTAATTATTTTCTTTCTCATATGAAGGAGGTTGTACAGAAATGACATGACACAAGGTATAGAGAAAATTTAAGAGTCTTTTTATATCAATTATTCTCTGACACTAACAAGGATCAACCATCAAGGACAAGATTTTGTAGAGAATGATGCATCATCATGTTAGACGTTTAAATAAGGACATTTCTCGTCTATGTTTCAATAGTTCCCAGATAAGTCTTTTCTAGCGATAACAAGTTTCAATAGTTCCCAGATAAGTCTTTTCTAGCGATAACAAGTTTCAATAGTTCCCCAGTTAAGTCTTTTCTAGCGATAACATGTTTCAATAGTTCGCAGATAAGTCTTTTCTAGCGATAACATGTTTCAATAGTTCCCCAGATAAGTCTTTTCTAGCGATAACATGTTTCAATAGTTCCCAGATAAATCTTTTCTAGCGATAACATGTTTCAATAGTTTCCAGAAAAGTCACTTCTAGCGATAACATGTTTCAATAGTTCCCCAGATAAGTCTTTTCTAGCGATGACATGCAATGTGACACGGCTGGTATTTTCTGTAAAATCAAAATCTGTGTGGATCGGAAATGATGATGTCAGAAACCAAACAATAAACTGGAAACCATTCAAATTATTAAAAAAGAAACTTTATTTCTTTTACAAAAATTATTAAACAAGTTATTTCAATTTATATTAATCACTCTTGTTGGCCCGGATATTAGCGCGCAGGGGTCTTAATGTGGGAGGAAAACGGAATACCCGGGCAACACCAATGTGGTCGGCCAGGTGACCAAATAACTTTTCCACGTCCTATTGGGAATTGAGAGCCCTGGCCGCCTTAGTTTAAGGCATGTGCGTTATAAACTGCGCCACCCGACCATCTAAATTATTTGAATTACTTTAAATTTTAAATAAGCTAAACAAATTTGAATTTTGCTTATATTTTACTGTATATTCCAATTTTTAAATGTGACAATGGACTGTTTTAAGTAGCACCTGTCTGCAAAAGGTGTTTTCTGAACTTATATCTTAAACGGAACTAAGAACTAGGAACTAGGAACCAACTTCAGGCTCCCTCTTCCCTTATGTAGTACTCACTGTATTCGACCTTATATGTCATAATCGTTTTAGGGGCCATTACTACAGTGCCCAGTTACATTCAACAAATGCCATTGGATCCTTCAGCTGAGGTTAGGAGTTTAGCCGAGATGTGTCGGGATGTGTCGGGATGTGTCGGGATGCGGGTAGCGAATTAGCAGAAAGGTGACGACAAATCCCAATCGTGAAGTCAGTGTTAATTTGATATGAACTATAAAATGTTCCTTCATCTTGTCCTACCTGTTCTGATTATTTAAACATGATTATTTCAGCAACATTCCTAATACATATAAGTCTTAGTCTCGGAAAAGGGAAGGGGAGATAATCTCATGTTGTTATTTATCACATGGGCATTATAACAATAAGTAATGGAATCAGACGATCCCTGTGGTGGTAATGATAAAGGGTTAGTCCCGCACTTAATACCACTATCGTTGACTGTTGTGTTCATTAATATCTAAAGAGATATTTACGACAATGAGACACAAGCGTACCACTCACTAACTCTATCAATGGCAAACACGTTCTAGCAACATGTGTAAAATATAGCAGTTGGTGTTTTTTATCACGGATTTACCAATGCTGTAATGATGCAAATAACCATTTTGTTTCGTAACTTTACTAAATTGATGGAACATTGGCAGTATTTGCGACAGTAGGGGAGGCAGTGAAAAACATTAAATTTCCGTTTCAATGACTCAGTAGCGCCACCTAGATTTTCTGGAATTTTTCTAAGACTAAGTTTGATGTTCAAAAAATATTTAATCCGGTTTTTCATCAAGCAACCGTTCTACAAGGCATAACAAAACACCTTTTAAGGATCTTCGTATTTCTGCCAGAATGTGTAGCCACACAGTGGAAACTATAGAAATGGATAACGCTTTAATTTCTGAAAAGAAAAACCATACTCTAAGGGACCTTTTTCGAGCACATAATATGGGTAAAAGAAACAAAATAATCAACAAACGTGTTCTGAGTATAACATTTTAGTTGGTCGAGACCGGCATTTGAACCCTGGACTTCAGATTGTTATACTCTCTAACCCACTGGGCTACCTGGTGTCATGCAACAATGGCGCTTTGGTTAAATCCGAAACCAAATTACGGGGAGGTAGCTGTATACACGAAAACATCAGTGCAGAGAGACAGGGATCCTGAAGACGATGTTTTTCTTACGTTGTAGATGTCATATATTTTGTAAAGATATTGCTATCACCACAAACGATTGACCTCAGACACCAAACTAAACCTAGTATAAGATGTACTAGATTGTTAACTTAAAGGTTACATGTGCCGCTGCAAAACAAATATAATGTCGAAGGTGAATTACATCTCAGAGATCTTAATCTTTCTCCTTAAACATAAAAAATAGAATCATAGAATCAATACACCCGACAGAGTATTCATTTCGGAAAACTGAGAATCTCAGAAATATGGGAAACAAACGAGTAGGTTAACATGCCGATATGTGAATGTTTTTGTTAGATCAGACCATGTTGTGTCAGACCATGTTGTGAGAACATTGGCTCAGACCATGTTGTGAGAACATTGGCTCAGACCATGTTGTGAGAACATTGGATCAGACCATATTGTGAGAACATTGGCTCAGACCATGTTGTGAGAACATTGGCTCAGACCATGTTGTGAGAACAATGGCTCAGACCATGTTGTGAGAACATTATGGAGTACATTGTTGGATCAGACCATGTTGTGAGAACATTGGATCAGACCATGTTGTGAGAACATTATGGAGTACATCCGCCCTTAAAAGTGTTACTTTATTGGTCCTTTAATTATCTGACACTCGCCCAGAATACTTAACAGTTTTCACGATTTTGTTTCAGAGACATCATTCGATATTTAATGATAGTCTTTTAGTCACAAGAGAGCCTCTCAACATACAAGACTTCCAATAAAATACTGAATCTTATAATCATGGATATTTAATTATTCAATAAAGGGAACCGGAAATAACAGCATTTGAACTACTTTCTCCTCAATTAAAAATAAAACGTGGTGTTTTAGTTTTACTTGTATTATTCAATTTTGCGTCGGGGGAGTATGTTAAGGTTAAACGGTGAGAATGGCACAAAAGTTCAAGCATTACCATTTAAATGGGCTATGTCTGGGAAATGGGTCATACACCGTCACCATCAACTGATTCCAAACCACTCAAACTGTGTTTAAGGTCCATGTATGCTAAGTGTACTATTCACCAAGGATTCCGGTGAGCACTATGGACAGGTTTTATGGTCGCCACTATGTTTGTGTGATATGAAGATGGATGTTTTTTTATTATCCCTTTCACCGCTGTAGACCATAATGGACTCATTCATATCAATGCATGGTAGAGTCTACTCAAGTTACATAGGGGTGAAAGGGTTAAGCTCATTAGTGTGGATGTTGTTTTGTTGTCACTATCACAGTTCCCGATGTGAGGACGTGACATAACCTGGATCGGTGTCATCGATGGAGCAGAAAATGCTTACCTTTCCGAAACAATTAGTCTTATTCTTCGTGTTCATTGTCGAGTGTCTCCATGTAAATTCTTCTATCGTTCATATTTTGCTCTAGATGTATCGATTTTTAGTTTGAATTATTGTTTTGTTGATACTTCAGTAATCTCTAAATTAGAATATGTAAGGTGAAGTTTGGCACACAATGGTATTGATATTCTCAGTTTAAATGTCTAACGGGAAATCCTTCTTGCCCAGAAACCCTAGTAATATCGGATTATTTTTGAAACGCAATATTGCCCGTTATGGTACAGGTATAGCATTAACACTTTCAGTATTGACAAACTTTTAGGGTATATTTTTGTTATTACTCACATTTTGTTTTATATTTTAGATGTGGAAACGTAACGGAAACAAATAAGGTAAGACATCGATATTTATCGGATTTAATAGGACCATTTCTGGTTCCCTTAAGTGGAGACATGGGGATACACAAAGAATAAGCATGATACAACTACACTGCCTTGTAAAGGCAAAGTTGGAATCGTTTTCTACATTTATCTGCTAGGTAATCTTTTTTATTCTATGTTACCTTTCCATAAGTTGCTGTGTTTCGCCATCTTTATGTTGCAATATTTCATCAATTGACATTCCTTACACTGCCTTTACCTATCTGCTATTAACAAATTTTAGATCTCATTCCAAACATTAAGAATATGTTACCTGCTGGTCACATGTCATATATATATTATATATGTATCGTTTCAACATAACATGCCATACTGATAAATGTAACATTTAACCTTTAACATTTAAATGTCGTCATCATGGTTGCTTATTCTAGATAACCATTGAATGCTTTCGTTCCACTGTAAATTATTCTCTGTCCGTTTCGTTATCTGCAATTCTATGCAATATTGCTGAAAAAACATTCGCAATAATTATTCCTGATGACCAATTAGCGATTATAATTACATAACAAAAGGTCATTAAACAGCCTGGTTGCATGTCTAACACATATTAAAGTTGGCAAGTCAAGTGGTCTATCCTTCTTCTCTTCTCAAGCTGATATTGGTGTTTAAGTGCCTAGCATAGCGCTAAATTGACATCATTACATGTCTGACGACAGAGAGCCGCATATCTTGAGAAGATCCTACGGTGCTATCATTGCCAGGCATGTGTCCGTGATGGCCTGATCGGTAGCTTATTACTGACCGATCACTACGAGAAAGGGATGCAGTGCTTAACAGTGTGAATAAAACACTGTTAAAACAACATGTAATAAGATACAGTACACCCTTATATGCCAAGTCGCTTATCTGCCAAAATTGTTTTACTTTGATCGTTTTTATCGACCTCGTTGAAAATAAAGCTGCCAAGCTTTCACGGATTACCCAAAGGATTTAAGACCATCATATGTAGACTTTTGGTTTACGTCTGCTTTCTGTCTCACATAAGGTTATGATTAGACTAAAACTTCTTTGTACATTCAACTTATTCCCTCTAAATTAAATGTAACTCTTTAAAAGATTCCTGCACTACA